>CATIWF010175711.1:0-88334 GCA_949630135.1 Balakata baccata
GTTTAGATGTTTTTCGTGGCCAATATGAGAAACAACATTTTGCAAGGGATGAAAAATAATAAAAATCAATCTATTTCGATTCCAAGCTCTGAGAATAGAAAGTGATTTGCGCTTACGATCCTATCCGGTATTTGACAAACGACAAACAAAATTGAAATCAGATATTACATAAGGCAGGCAATAGCCACAACCAGAAAGAAAATCAAATCCAAATATTGGACCCACCAGAAAAACGAGAGGCGAACAGAGGCCAACTAACCGAAGCTAACCCATCACGTAGCCAAACCATTCTCTCTCACATACTTTATTATTGTACTCTCCCTTCTACGAATGGCCGCACAGATACAAATATCCACTTTCCGTTTCCTCTTATTTAATTTCTCTACCAAGAAGAAGTATTAAGTGTGAGATTTTGAGTCTTTACTTCGGGAAGGAACTCATTTTGAAGAGTTGGACAAAACCTGAATTGGGTATGCTCCATTCTATAGCTTATTATCAGTATTACGTGGCTTTCTCACATTTTGTAAAAACCCACTTGGATTATTGAACTCATTGCCTTGGATTCCCTTGGGTCTGCTTTAATTTAGCTTATTTTTTATCGACGTAATTTGCTTTCTGGAGCTCTTCGATTTTGCTCCACACTAATCCTAGTGCGTTAAATTTGAATTTGTTTTAGAAGAGTTGAGTAGCCTCTCTGGTGTTCATCTTATTGTGGGTAATTTAACGAGTTTGATTTGGTTTTGATTTCAATAAATGCACTTGAGAAATTCAAAGGGTTCCCATCGTAGCATATTTTGAAGTTTTGAACCATTTTACCATTGTCTTTTTGTTGTCTTCAATAATTCTCAGATATTGTAGTTTGTTGAACTTGTTTACTCTATATGGTTTTTGTGCAGAAAATGGGAGTCTGTTAAAGCATTCTTTTTGGATTTCAAATTCAATTGATACAAAATGATTCCTGTTTGCTCTGCCACCCCAAGTTGTTCTTTTCATCCTCAGGTGAGATTTAACTCATTATTGTGGCTGTGTTTGTAATTTAACTCATTCACTGTCAAATCTGCTTGGTTTATGTTTTTATGTAATGTTTACTTGAATTGGCTTCTGTAATTTCCTTAAATATCTAAATCAGGTAAATGGTCGTAGATAGTTGACCTAGAGCTGATTATATTTTTGAAAGTTTTCTGGTAAGAGTTTCAAACAGTGTAACTAGCAGTCTCCTTTATGAAGTTTTAGCAAAATAAGTGGTGCTTATAGTTCAAGCCATGAGAAGGCTTTTTCAATTAACTGGTGGGAGTTTCCTTAAATGTAACTTGCTTTACTAGATTATTTTATCTTGTAGTGGCATGATAATGATTGGTGTCTTTCGTTGTTGAGGGCACTCTTCTGCTATGCTCTGTCCTTTATTAAAAGCAATCATTACAATGTTATCTCAGTCAATAGTTTGTGACCGTCCTTTTCCATGTCAACTGTGCCCACTTCTGTGTATATGGACATTTATTTACAGATTTTGAGATTGCAAATATTGCAGAATTCATTTCATGGTGGTCCACGACCCTTTTTTCTCTTCCGGAATGATTTTGAATCCAGATGCAATGCAGATGATAGAGTTGTTTTGGGTTTGCAAAATGGAATTCATCTGCAAAGGATTTCCTTTAAAACACAAGCTGAAAGATCTTTATCCTCCCATTTTAATGATTGGAGTTCTTCGGTCAGAGCAATCAATGAAATGGATCCTCCAGGCAGTGAGAAACTGGAACATGTAGAAAGTTGTAGCCTATCCAGTGTGGAAAAGGGGCTAATGGACTTACGCGACCAGTCACCTGAAAATGCAGATAGTCTTGCAAGAACTGTGGAACCTGATATCGTGTCAACTACTGCTATTACACCAGAAAACCCCAGCACAATTTCTGACTCCTTGGATATAAATAATAATTCATTACCTAGTGTGAAGACTAGTTTCGTAGATTTTTTTGATGGGTTTAAGAACTCCATTGACACTTCTGTTAATAAGGGGGAAAATACTGTGAGAGGGTCACTAGATTTAATTACTTCATCGATATCTTCCATTACCAGAAGTGCTTCTGAAGCAGTGGATGATGTCTTAAATAGTGTTGTTTCAGCTGTGGATCAAACAAGAGGGGTGGCTAGCAGTAACTTGAAGGAAGCAACAAGTAAAGCAACTGTCATATCTGTTAATGTGTTAAGAGCTACGATCATAGCAGCAGAAGACTCTTTAGCAAAAGGGGCTTCTTTTGTTGTTTTTTCTTATGGATCTGTGAAGGAACTGCTCCCTCCCGAGGTCAGGGATGCCTTAAGTTTATCTGAAGAAAAAGCAGGACAAGTATTGAGGCCAATCGGTACAGCTTTTGAACAGGTGTGCTTTGCTTTACAGCCTGTACTTTGCTTATACTCTAAAGAAATTGCTGTACGAAAATGAGGCACATTTTTACTATGGGGAACAAATATTTTAGATGATTCATGTTTTTTCTCAATTTGGCGCATTGATTCAATGACAGCCATCAATGATTCTGACCAATAGAAGAAAATTAAATAAAGTTAAGTTATATATATCTCTCTCTCTTTTTCTCATGTTTTTTAGCTCTTCAGAAGGTTTGGACCTTGGATACCTTGACTATCTCCCTTATGCCAATGATTCTGACCAACATTTACTTAAGTTTACGTTCTTGCCTTACTTATTCCACCAATGACACTGAATTTCATTCACCACAAGCAGGTTTACTTTGCTGTTGAGGGATTGGAGAAAAACCTCGGCTTGGATCCAAATGACCCTGTTGTTCCATTTTTTCTGTTCCTTGGAACTTCAGCGACTATTTGGTATGGATGTCCTTCATGCATAAAAAATTTCTTAATTTAACATTTATTATAGTTGAAACTTAGTTTTGTTATCAGATTTGTGCAGGGTTTCTTATCGTGCATGGGCATATGGCGGATATTCTGGAGATTTATCGCCTCAATCAACTTTAGAGCTCTTGACTGGGAAGGAGGATGCTGTACTGATTGATGTTCGGCCAGAGGCAAGATATTGTAAATTTTTCTGGCTGTTTGTTTTGTCCACATGTTAAAGTTTCTCCTTGTGATGGCCTAAAGAAACCTATTGTCGTACTGTTGGTTTCTGATTCACTTCAAGAGTTTCCCTTTTTTCCTACTCTGTTCTTTAGAAGCTTTTAATTATAAAATTATGGACTTACTCTTTTGCTTTAGTAATGAATCTCTTTTATTTACTTTTTCACTTATGCTGAAATTTGGTGTTGGGTGTTGCCTTTTTAAGGTTTTAAGAGAAAGAGATGGCATTCCTGATCTTCGGCGAGCAGCTCGATTTCGCTGTGCAAGTGTCACTCTGCCAGAGGTTGGTTTCAAATTTTCTGGTCTATGTGATAAAAGACCGAATCTTTGATTATTTTGCTGCTACATCTCAAATAAACCCTGGTCTAAATAAGAAAACAAATATGTGTTTTGGAGGTTGGCTGTATCTTTTCTTTGAAACTGTATCTTACATATTCTTTAACTTCATCCAGGTTGATGAACCAGTACGAAAATTGTTAAAAGGTGGTAGAGATCTTGAGAACACCTTAGTTGCTGCAGTTATTCGAAACTTGAAAGCTGTTACAGTATGTAGCTGGAGTTTTTACTCCACTTCTCTATCTAAAAAAATCTTATTGTTTTGAAGATCTTGAGAAGGTTTTTTTTCTTTTTTTTGGGTTTTGGGGGAGAGAGATATTTTCTGGCTTGATGTCACCCAACCTTGCACTATGATCAAGGGCATGAAAAAATACTTTTATGAATCCTTCTCTTCACTGAGACTATTCTCCACGGATAATGGCTCTGTCCAGAGGGATTACTCGATACTCTAGTACATTCCATGTAATCATCTATATATATGCTAAATAGTCCAAATGAAATGCAGTGCAATAAGAAATTTTGTAGAATTTAGATAATCAATAGTTAGAATCATGTTGGTAAAATCAATTATTCTCATACCTAGCTATAAAATAAGTGGTGAGTTAAAAGTATGTAACTGGTACTCGAGTCAACTGTTGCACTTTAATTGGCAAAATATTCGGGAAAAATGATCAATTCACCAAAGAAATGCTATTACTTTTTCTCTTTTATTTGATATGGCTTTAGAAAATTTTTTTCAGATTTTTTTTTTGTTGAAAATTTGTAGGGCAGGTCCAAGGTTATAATTATGGATGCGGATGGTGCTTATTCCAAAGGCATTGCAAGATCCTTGAGAAAACTTGGGGTTAAGGCAAGTATTCAAAATCTCTACTTGCCTTGATTAAAACATTTAGTTTAGTCTGGAACTTGAAAGGCAGAAAGAGAATTTCATTTGCATTGTCTGTATGTTCTATGACATTCATGTTGATGCTTTAGAACTGGAGCATGATTATCACTTCATTATATTGCTAAAATTATTCTAGCTTGATGCTTATTTGACTTGCAACTTAAATTACTGAAATAGCTCTAAGATGCCCTTTTTTAACAAGGGTCCTTTGCACTGAATAAACAGGAAATATAGAGGGAAAAAATATAGAAATGGAGAACTACAACATAGAATAGGGTGAAGAATTGAAGAAATGACTTATTCCCTGAGGTTAACAGCTCTGAAAAATAGACCAATGAGAATGAAGAATAAATGTTTGTGATTCATTTGCTACTGATTCATTTGCTACTGAAGCTGAAGAAATATATAATTAACCATTCCTTCATTTGGATTACGCCAACAACATTGATTCTCTTTCCAATGCCCTTTTCAATAAGGTTATCCATGGTAAGCCTTTTATAAAGGCAGCTATTTGATCCTGAAGAAAGCAACTCTAGTAGATGCACAAATACATGATATGCTTTTGCAAGGAAAATGATTGCACCAAGCAAGATGATGCAAACTGCAGCATGTTACGAAAATTTTTGCCTTTAGCGGTAAATTGGTACATTACTGGTGGCATAGCTTATGTATGTTTTTTGTAACATCTTCCACTGAGGTTTCATACCAGCTTATATCCACTGTCCAATTGAAAATCATGAGGATTGTGCATTTTTTTGTCCTTGGTCATTAGTAGCAAAAACTATCATGTCAATTAAAATCAGTCTTAGCAAAGCATCTGTATTGTTCTCTCATTCCAATCATAAATATATAATTGTAACAATGTATTCTACATATATTTCAAAGGTGCACAGTGAATTTGCTCTACAAAATTCATTTGTTTAACTTTGTAAAATTAAATGTTAAGGGGAATACTCATTTTTCAATTTTGTAATTTGAAAATAGATAGTAAACTATAATCTTGGCTTTAGGCTCTATAGAGGTACTTTCTGCAAAGTAAATTGTTAATTACCCAGTTCAAATCTTGACCATGTTGGCCATCTTGGTTAAGTTGAAATACCTATAGTTTTCAGTTCTCATTTTTGTTTAGATCCATGATCTCTGTCACCTCATGGAGTGACGGGCTATCTGGCAGAGAACTAAGGCTCTGTTTGGCATTACGTTTGGAAAAAACGTTTTTCGGAAAATAATTTTGTATTTTTAACTTTTTTTGAGTTTTGAAAACTGTTTTTGGCAGAAGCAGGTAAATAGATGTTTTTTCTAAAAGTAGATTTGAAAAAAACAGTCTATAAAAAATTAAAAAAATCAGTGAATTAAATAAAAAAAATTCAAAAACCTGCTTTTGAGACTCTCAACAACAATTCCAAACACCCCCTAAATGGTTTTGTGTGGCATATGAGGTGAAAATTTACATACTTCAAACAGGATTTAGCTGGGATTGCTAAAAACATGTAATGTTTTGTTGATTTGTTAGCATTAAACTCTTGGGGCACGCTTGGTAAGATAATTGTTTGTTTTCTTGTTAAGCTGGAATTGCATGATAAAAGAGAACATTGTCACTGTTCATTGTGTTCTCGTGACAGAGACCATACTTGGTACTTGGCGGCTTCCAGTCCTGGGTACAACAAGGTCTTCGAGTCAAGGAGCTTAAACCTGAGACAGCGCTAACTGTACTGAATGAGGTATTTACTGCATTGCTGCTGCGTATCTTCTTTTACATCAGAAATTGTATGTATAGTTCCAACTTCCATTTAATGATCATTTACCAATTTCAAAAGGATAAAGTTTAGTTTCCTTCATCATTAAATATGCTGATATGCATCCTAAGTTGTCCTCTCATTTTATGGTTGTAAGTCCTCAACCAATTCATGCAATATGTATGGCTGGTTAATTCTGGTACTAATACTTCCTTGAAGAAAATTTTCCTGGATAGATGTTTGAGACTTTGATAACTTGACCTGTATTCCACAAAAACAGTCAGAAAAGTATTTCTATATGTTTTAGCTATTATTTACCTTGTTGATTGAGAGGGAGTATGAAGAGGAAGAAAATGCACACTCTTATTTTACTTCTTTATATTACATCTTAGGTTATATATAGAAGACTTATAAAATATGAAGACAACTGAAAAAGGAAAAAAAGCTATAAAGTAGGCTATAAACCAAACTAATATTACAGCCCTAATAACATAATATACAGCTTATAAATCCCCAAAAAATATGCTGCTAATAAAACCCTAAAATTTTGCTACCACACGACACTGTACAGCTGTCAATATACCTTTGCCTTGTTTAGAAGGGTAAAAGCCTGAAGGAATATCATGCTTTATCTTTCTGGATACCTAATCCTACAACAACATAGATAATGTGTAAACTCTGAAGTGTGTAATTCTTGTGATCATTTATGCCATAGAATAGGAAATATGTAGATATATGTATCTGTTTATATTACTATTAGCTATGCAGCACAGACACTAGGAAACAAGATTTATAAAAAATATAAGACACGAATACACGGGGGAAACATGTAAATATTAAAAATATATGGATAAATTTATAAATAAATAAATACAAAAAATATAATTACAAGTTATTATTTTTATATGAATTAAATAAAAATGACATATAATCAAATATATTGAGCAATGATTGGTGTCGCATATAGATTTTAGGTTTTATAGAAGAAAAAAATATGTTTTTAACTTAAATAAATGTGTTTCTAATTTTTTGAAAATTACAAAACGTACCCAGGACGTTTCGTTTCGGTATCCGACAAGTGTCAGTGTTGGAAACGCGACACGCTATGTAGTTGAGGTGTCCGTGTTTCATCGACTATTAGCATAATTATAAGAATTAGCATAGATATAGGAAATAGTGTTTTTTCCTATTTTAGATGTCTTAAGTTTTGTGAACTTATCTGATTTTTGTATTATGACTATGGAATGTAATTTTTGTCAACAAATTACAAAGTTGAAAAGCTCAATGAATTTGATTGTTGTTCAACTGTAACAAACCAATTTGTTGGATCAATTGCCATCTAGAAAAAAAAAAAAGATTGTTTTCTTCTCAGTTGGCAAGCAATGAGCATATGATTAAGCTTCATTAAACCTGTTCTTAGCAGAGACCATTCTTTATCCTATATAATTTGCTAACGTATACCATTCTTCGACATCCTTGCCCTTCAATAGGGGCTGATTCTGAGTTTTTCACCGTAACTTATGAGAATGCTGTTCATTTACAGGAAGCTGAGGCAATACTAGAAGATATAAGTCCTACACCGCTGCAAGTACTTGGATTTGGTGTGGTAAGATACGGTTACATTTAAGATAGTTTAGCATTTTCATTATTTAGAAACTTGTCATTTCTGTTGTTTGTTTGTCTAATGAAGCCATGTTTACACTGATTTATTGTATCTAAGTATGGGTGGAATGAGAATTATAATATTTCTTCAATGTAGCATGCACTTCCAATTTCTGGAATTTCCATCCATGTAATGCTGAAAAAGAAGGAACAGTGTTTGTTTCAAACTAGTTCTTCTATATGTTATATAAGTGTTTCCATCAATTTTAGATTTATCTCCAAGGAGATCTGTGAGCAGACAGGCGCTCTGCACAGCCTCTCTAGTTTATACCAAAATTCATTATTTGGAATTTTTATTTGCTCATAATGTAATCTCTCCTTTTTTTCTTGACTTATATATATACTTCTCTCATGGTCAGGGTTCCGTTGCAGTGCTTTATGCATTACTAGGTGCGTATTCTTTGTCCTTTACTGTTATATTTAGAATTATAATAAGAACAAAACATGAACAGACTATTGACCAGTTTCTACTCTTCCAAACACATTCAAATATGTTTTATACCTTGCTTTGCGACTTTTTAAGCGTATGTGATGTCAATATTAATATCAATCACCTATATATACTTTCTAGCAGTCAATGAGTGTTGGTTCTATAATTATAGGAGACTGTTTTGGTATATTATTTCTAAAAGTGGAATGAGTTGCTCCAGCTACAAATGTTGAAAGATGTGTGAATGCCGTTTTGTGTCCTTTCATGTTGAGCAAATTTGTAGAGATGAAAAGTTGAGACAGAGATAATGTCTTTGCATAAAAAGCTTTTTGTCTAAATAGATTCTTTACAGCCAAACATTAAGCTGGATAACTTCTCCTCAACAACTGGATTGGATACAGATTTTCTTGCAATACTAAATAAATATAGCAAGAAACAAAAATTCCTTAGAATAACAGTTATGCTGATCATGTCTGTTCTATGTGTGCCTACACAGAAAAACATCTGCTTGCGTGAAATAATCTTAACAATCTTTCTTTCTCTCTCTCTCTTTCCTCCCATTTCTCTGGGACGGAGGCAGCATTGTCATAGATTATTCTATAGATGTTCTTTGGAACTTTTAATAGTGGTACAGGAAATTTGTATAAAAAAATTATATTTTTTATAACTTGACTTTGAGACCTTTGCTATGGTTTTAAGTGATCTCTACTGCCCAGAAAATAGAAGATAATTAACTTTTAATCAATTTACTTTTCTATGGGGGTGTTTGTGGTTGCTATTGAGAGTCTTAAAAGCAGATTTTAAATTTTTTTGATTTAATTGACTAATTTTTTAAATTTTTTTTAAATTGTTTTTTTTAAACCTGCTTTTGGAAAAAATATCTATTTACCTGCTTCTACCAAAAACAGTTTTCAAAACTCAAAAAAAATTAAAAATACAAATTTTTTTTCCGAAAAATGTTTTTCCCAAATGCAATGCCAAATAAGGTCTATATGTTTTTGGAATCCCAGTATCTGTACACCAATTTATTTACTGCTTATTATGATATTCTTAATCATATGTCAGAGCCAAGATGATGAAGCAGCTGCTTAACTGGCATGACTTTGATCAACTAATTAGTTAACTGTCTAGTGCTTTGTCAAGTGGCTGAATTTGTCAAATTATTAACTAGCTGCCTTTCTTAATTGGATATTCATTTTGCAATATTTCCCTTTTCTTGATTATCTTTTCCTCTCCACATAACGATTTCTCCAAGTCCAATTCTTATTTCTATGGAGTAGAGTTATTTGAATATCTCTAGTTGTTTGATCAGCCTCCTTTCCATCTAATAATGTGCTTTCTTTCAGAATGGGAGAAGACATTACAATTTATTGGTACTATTGGGCTTGCTCAGGTATCTGTTCTTCTCCAGTTATGGTGCTCTATTCAAAATTTCTATTTCTCATATTGGTTTTATCTGCATCTGTGTCTTTGTGTGGGGGCTTGATATATCTCGTATAAAAAGATGAAGTTTATGAATTATTGTGTAATGGATCATTTGGCTAGATCATGAGCAATGGGTATTGAGCAGTAACATCGTCCATATAGTGATAATGGATCACATTTTCGTTATAAAACAGTTCATTAAGATGGTTATGATCATTAGATGTTTATTTCCACATTCCTACTTAAGATTAATGCTGGATTTTCTGTCTAATTTCTCGTGTAAGCCATTGATAATTTATGACATGCTATATATATGTTTTAGCATCTCTGTCTTTCCTAATTCTTGGCTTAGTCCATCAGAGTATTTATCGAAGGGTTGCGTCATACGAGGGCCCTGAAGATTTTCGGCGAGATGTTAGGTAAGTCTACCACACGTCTGTTTTATATTTACGCTAACTGGTGTGGACATTATTAGTATTGCATTGCTTTTCATATACTCAGGAATAAACAAGATTTGAAATCAAAGTGGATATAAGAACATACTATGTAAAATGAGGCTTATATTTGACAAACTTTTGTTTTCCATTTTTTTCTAGAAATATTGCTGTCGACCTTACATATACTAACATTTGTTTTCTCTCCCTTTAATAAAGAACTGTATAATGTTTCCTATGGCCTATTTACTTCAGTGAACTAGACTACTAGAGTGCACAAGAGAAAAGGCAAGGAATAACAAATAGAGGAAGGAGGGAAGAACACATGAAAATTAAACAAAAATTAAAATATAACTGTAGACATATTGCGTTCAATATCTCATGAAGAACATGTAAAGTAAATTTCTACTAGTAATAGCCTATGAAAGTCATACCCATACTACATATAATTTGCAGCGATAAGTTATTTTCAAATTTGTAGATGTCACTTTCAAAATGGAGATAGGCAAATGGTAGATTTAAATAATGACATAACCAACAACTTTTGACTTAGTGTTGTCACTACTAGGGAAACGACAGTCATGTTGTCGCTACTAGCGAAACGACAGTCATGTTGCCTAAGTTTAATAAGCATTAATCAAGATGTTTTGCTTTTTAACAGTCGTAAATAGGCAGTGTAGGGCTATATGGGTGTTGACTATGAAGTACGGACACTTCAATTACATAGCGTGTCGCATTTCCGACACGTTTCCGACACCGACACTCGTCGGATACCGACATGAAACGTCCTAATACGTTTTGTAATTTTTAAAAAATTAGAAACACATTTATTTAAGTTAAAAATATTTTTTTTTCTTCTATAAAACCTAAAATCTATATGTGACACCAATCGTTGTTCAATATATTTGATTGTATGTCATTTTTATTTAATTCATATAAAAGTAATTTGTAATTATATTTTTTGTATTTATTTATTTATAAATTTACCCATATATTTTTAATATTTACACATTTCCCCCGCGTATCCGTGCCCTATACTTTTTATAAATCTCGTTTCCTAGTGTCCGTGTCCTATACTTTTAGTCACAACTTGGTACTAAATAGTCTAGTGTTAGGCAGCATGGTCATAAATAATTAGAGTGTGTGAACTACGAAAAGTCCATTCTAGCCATCTGAAAATGGACAACTAATTTGGACTTGTCTGTCCATAAATGCATAGAGATACAAGCCAACGTGCACAGAAACATATTCTTTATTTTGTGTGTAATTACGGGATCTATTATAGTAAAATTGAAGCATAACAGAACCCAGATTTAAGTTCTTTATAAATTTAAAAGTTTTTGATGCACGTATGGAATGATTTATTTTTTAACTATTTGGACTTAATATGGGAATGACAATACTGTTGCCCTGAAAGGAAAAAAAACAAAGCGTAAACGGTATATGTTGACAGCTTTGCCTCAGCACTTAAAAACTAGCATTGATGCAGCAGGCTTCTCAATTATTATCTCTGGAAAAAAGGGAACGAGAAAGATTGAGAAACAGATGGAAACCTGAATTATAATGTGTAAATTCATTGCGAATTTTAGCTCTGCATCTCTGAACACATTATCAGCAATAAGATCTTGATCCTTCCTACAACTGGAGTCATTTTAATGTAAACATGCTGTCCTGCTGCTAATTTCATAATCACTCATCTCCTTTGGTCATTCTGATCAAGAAATGTAGAGATTCTTAAGTTGGATTTATATTTCCAGTAGTATGACCAAGTTCTGAGTTAGCTAAATATTGACTATTTAGATATCTGTTTTTATATTATTTCTTTGTTGTTTGAAGGCTGTTGCTTTCTCCGGTGAGAATTGGAGCTCGGGCATTTTCATGGGCTGCTGGAAAATTAGAAACCAACGGCATTGGACTCCCTACGTCACCTTCATCTTTAGATGTTCAAAACCGTGTACTACAAGCTGCTGCAAAGCATGAATCTCAACCATCTGATGCCGAAGGTGTTCAAAATCCATCCTCCGAATCAGTTCCTCCAATAAATGAGAATGTAGATTTTTCAGAAGCATAGGAATTGAGATTTGGCTTCTAATGCTCCCACATCCAAGAATTTAACAAACTTTCCAATTGTACAAATAGTGATAAACATCTCACAGTGACCAAGCTCTTTGAAATTGAGCTTTGTACATTTTATCAGATAAAAAGAGCAGGTTTATACAATTCCTCAAATGGGCATTCATTTCTGTTAAAAACGTACATATATCATTAAGAGTGTTAATTTCATTAGCTGTTATGTTAAATTTTTGATTACTCATATCGGAAAATTAATCAGAAATAATTTTAGTGAAACGAAAATATAATTCAGTGAATTTTTTGTAACAAAAAAAAATTGCAATTTTATTATAATAATAGTAAAGTTCAATGATTATATATGAAATTAATCTCCATGTAGAACATATCTTCTGGGTCGTGTTTCTTTTGATCAATTAGGAGTATACAGAAGGTAATGCTGCTAATAGGCAATACGTTTATCATTTAAGTAGAGATCACGATGCACATTTTTAATCTGAGCATGTTTAAGCAACTCCATGGTGTCTTCTGTTTTTATAGGTAATCAAGCTGAAAGCCATTATCGCATTAGTACATCTTCCATTGATAATTACATTAAATGCGATGCCGGGTAAAAATCATATGATAAATTAATGATGAATTTCATCAAACTGGAGAGAATTTTAGATTGAGAAAAAAAACTGCTCATACTAATTAAAAATTGTAAATCCATGTGGAACCCACCCACAACTGATTACTTAAATGCATATAAACTGTGCGAAGAGAAATACATATTGATAATTTGCCCGTGAAAACAATAGCTATTCTTTCAAGAAAAAATGAAAATTTTGGACTGAATTTCCCGAACCACACTGGCCGAACATTTTTCTTATTGCAAGTTCATTACATGATTGCAAAATCAGAATACATAAACTCTCAAGTAACTTCTCAGTAGTTGAGCATACTTAAACATAAAACACTCCATATTTCTTTTTTCTCTTTCAAAGATTTTTGTCAAGTTAATCTGAAGATAACATGCCTTTGTGCTTAAAGTTATGTCTGAGAAGCAAATACATAATTCATAATAAAAAGCAAAGACAATGCAGATAATTCATGCAACATGTCCTTGAGATAATACCAGGGCTAATTCACGCAACATGTCCTTGAGATAATACCAGGGCCTTTAACAAGTTCTTAAGAAATAAATTGCATTGAAATATATGAATTTGAGAACAACAAATCCAAAGTTCGTTTAAACACCATAAAGGATACTTAGCTATGAGCTTAGTGAAGACTTAATCATGCTTACATAACTTAATTTGAAGTATTATACCTTCAAGTAATCAACCATACTGCCAACATTCGAAACTCAATCAGCTTTTCATTGGTGGACAGAAAAATGCAGAAATATTTTACAGGAGTTGGACTATTATAGATTCTACATATGACCTGTCGTAGGTTCAACATGATGTGTTTCACATGGTCTGCTTTTGTGTCCCATTACCACCATTGGTGGCGGTGATAGCAAACCTGCATTCATAAGAATGCGCCGCACAGGGTCTGAAGGCTGAGCACCAACAGATAACCAATACCTGCAGGGCACAATATTCTGTGCACAATTAAATGATGAAGGTCTTGGCAGTCATGAAAACATGATATGCTAGGTGAAAACTGATTTCACCTTTTCTTTTTCCTATTTCTTGAACATAATCTAGATAATCCCATTTCCTCAAGTTTTCCACCAAAGTAAACAATAACATCTACTTGAGTTCCATTTTAGCTGCTCAATCATACAATGCAGCAACCAAATAAAACAGCATCACTCAAATAAAAAATAATAAAGGAAGAAAAAGTGCCCACATCTAGTCTGACTTCATTTTTCTTTGCTTGATTGATTGATTCCAAGCTATCCTCCCACTATGAGGGTTTACGACTTAAATAGTAATGAAAGAAATATTACAAAGACTACAGCATTGAAAAACAGTAACATTGATCTCAGAAATTGGTTTAAACTCTTGGTTAGCATTACCAGTTGTCTCAATCTCATTTAAAAACATTGTAGGATAGCCCACAAATTGAGTAACTTGAGCAATTAAGAAATCAGATTGGAGAATTAGCAGGTCAGAGACAAGCAGTTGTCAAAAACGGATGAAACTATAGCAAAAAGATCAAAACAGAAAAAGGAAAGAACCCCAAAACCTTCACAAGGCTGAAGCCATAACCTTTGAGACTACTCCCCCAGCACGCGCACAAACAGTTAAGAAATAGCTATATAAGGGAAAAAATCCCAATGAAATATGAATATTAAAGATGAATACGAGATAAAGAACAATTCCGATAATGAAATTCATAATCAACAAGCGAACCTATATCTCCTAAGGAAGCAACCAAGATAGAGTGAATAAGAGAAGAAAACTAAAAAAGGTAAACGATAGCTTACTGCACTCTGTCGAATTTAAGGCCCACATGCTTATTGTCATCTTTAGCTGTTACAAATGAAGAAGAAACGAAATAATCAAAGATCAAAATCCCAACTCGTGTATAGTTTTATCTTCAAGTATAGCTCAAAATTTCCAATTTTAAATTTTTAAGCTATAGAGAAAGGGAAAACAGTGAACCTGCAAAGGGATCATAGAAACCGAGGACTTGAAGAAGCTTGCCATCTCTAGGGGATTTGCTGTCAGCAGCGATGATCCTGTAAAATGGCCTGTTTCTGCACCCGCATCTCTCTAATCGGATCTTCACTGCCATTTCCAAGCTCAACCTTTCTACTTGTGACACCACACCAGGGTTTAGGGTTTAGGCCTTTATGGTTTCAGCTTTGCTTACTTCGTCCCTTCAAATAAAACCAAAAATATAGTTAGGCTATTCTTCACACGGAAGTTGTTGAAATTATAAATTTTGCTAATTGTTTTATATAAATTAAAAATTTAAATAATATAGTTGAAATTATATATTTTAATAAGACTATTCGGCTTATTATTGAAAAATTAAAAATAATAATTTATATTTATTGTTAAGAAGATATTAATAAATAATTAAATTTTTTGAAAGTATATTTTTTTAAATATATTCTTTTAAAATAGAAAGTTTATTAAATTTTTATTAATAGATTAAATAATTTATTATTGTTATATCAATTTAGAGATATTCAATTTTAAGAGCAAAAATAATATATTTTTAAGTTATGAATAGAGTAAATAATTTATTATTGTCATATCAATTTGGAGATATTCAATTTTAAGAGCAAAAATAATATATTTTTAAGTTATAGTAAAATAAATTTCTTTAAATACAAAAACAATAAAAATATGAATGATGTTTATACAATGAAAAAAGCATTTAAATGGAAACATAAGTAAATTTATTTAATTATTTTCATATAATGCAAGGTTAAACTATGTTAATATTACAAAATTTGTAGTTTTAAAATCTAAGGATTATAGGCCAACTAAGTCGGGTTATGGACCGATAAAGAATTGTTTTTTTTTCTTTGAAACCCATTATAAATTCGAAGGGTCAAGTTATTATAAAATTAAGGCCAAATAAATAAATAAAAACTGAACTTTCATGTTTATATTAGAAATAATATGTGCTTTTAATTTTTTCAATTAATTGAATAAATTTTTAATATTTTATCAATTTAGATATTTCAGTTAATTTTATATAAAAAAATTACTGACCTATTTAAATTTTCTGATGAAGATATTTTTTATTGACTAAGCAATTAACTCGTCAATATTTTGTTTGCTTACCTACAAGATAATATTAATATTTTAATAGTAAAGACATTGATTAAGCAGCTTACTTGCCAAATTGTTCAAAGACTTCAACAATTCTTTCTATTAAATTGGTCGGAATATCTAAATTAATAAAATATTAAAAATTCATTCGTTGAATTGAAAATACAAATTATTTTGAAAAAATTACTATTTATTCCCTGTAGTTTGACATAATATACTAGTATCTCCCTGAGATTTGAAAAATTATACAATTTACTCTCTGTAATTTGATATAATATACTAATATCTTATAAGGTTTAAAAAAAACATAATACATTAGTAAAAAAAATATTTTCTTTTACACAAGAAGTATTAGTCTAATAAATCAAACTTATAGGGAGATAATATTGAAATATGTTAAAACTTTAGGACGTAGATAATATAATTTTTAAACCTTAAGAAAGTACCGATATATATTATGTTAAACTACATAATTTAAATTGTATATTTTTTAAAATTTAGGGAGATACTATTGTATTATGTCAAAATATATGGAGCAAATAGTATAATTTTTCTAATTATTTTCTATACAACCTTAAAAGTTTTTTTTTTTTTTGACAATTTAGTCTAAAATTAAAGCAAATTCAGTTTAATGACTATTATATTAACTGTTTAGAGGGTGTTATGTTTATTTTTTGAAATAGCTCTAAAGGTGTTTGGTTATTAGTTAAAAGTTAATTCTATTTCCAATTAGTTATTAATTGAAAAATTTTTATTTTAGAGTTTTCTTAGAATAATTATAGTTTTTAAAATAAAAGACAAATTAACCTCTACAAAAATATAAGACATTATTTTTTTTATTTTAATATTTATCATCACCAACTACTATTCATATTCCACCAATTAACTATACATTTTTCTATATCACTTTACAAGAAAAGGTTACATTAAAAATATATTAAATTAATTAATTATATTTATAAATTATATAATACATATTGTAGTTGATTTTATTTCTCTATTTTGATTAAATTTTTTATTGTTATTATTTTAATTACTAAAATAAATAATTATACAAAAAATAATCATGGTATTTTTTTTTTGTTTACTCATACATGTAACATAGTAGAAGAATATACATTTTAACTTAACAAATTATTATATATAGATAGTACAATAAATTTCCATTAGTAACCCTTAGTTATACGACGCCGTCCCTTAGTTAGGGATGTCGTTCAATTGGCATGAAACTTACCCTCAATTGCAACATCATCCCGTAGCAAGAAGCTCTTGTCGTTCCGTCAATATTATGGTTAAATGCACGAACTGGATAATTAAATGACGAATCATCTCAGGACTAGAGAATTTTTAATCTTGGCTCAAGCCAAAATCAGTCCACTCTTTAGCTCTTAGAATTTGGATTTGTGCCATTTGTAATTTCTCCAGAAGTCAAACAATAGAAGAGCAGCGGGCATGACGATAACTATACACAAAGAAAAAGAAGAAGAAACACTACAAGAAACTGTCGAAATAGCGGCGGGCTATGGACCAAATCCATCATTAAGCAACGGATGTACGAGGGATTGGCAACGGATGTACAGTATACAATTCCAATTTAATTAGCGACGAGATAGTGAGCGATGGATAACAGCGACGGATTGCTTCGCCCGAGAAATCCGTCACTATATATGGCGCCATAAAAAATTACAGAATTTAGTGATGATAAGGCAACGGACTAGCAAGTGATACTTTTAGCAACTGATAGTGTTTCTGTTGCTAATAACAATGACAGTTTATTGATTTGCATTGCCAGTTATCGACGGACGTGGTTGTTGCTATGAAAATGCAACATTTTAATTAAATACATTTAGCGACGGATAGTTCCGTTTCAAATCCGTCAATGATAGCGTTCCTCCCCCTCTTCTTCCTCTAATTTTCTGCAACCCTAGCCTCATTCGAGAGGTTATCCTGTCCTTCCGATCTCCTCTCTACTCTCT
Source organism: Balakata baccata (assembly GCA_949630135.1). Lineage (NCBI taxonomy): Eukaryota > Viridiplantae > Streptophyta > Magnoliopsida > Malpighiales > Euphorbiaceae > Balakata > Balakata baccata. The sequence continues at coordinate 17,762 of CATIWF010175711.1, forward strand.
CTCTCTAACGTCTATTCCTTTTCTCTCTCTTCAATTTATGTTCTCTTTCATTTTTATTGTTTTTTTAATTAAGTATAACCAGAAATATAGCGGAGGAAGAAAAAAACATAGAGGAAGTAGAAGGGTAGCGCGGGCCTCTCTCTCTTTCTCTAAGGTTCCTAATTTAGATATCTCCTTTTCTCTTTAGTTTTTTTTTTTAAATTTAGTTTTGAAATTTCTGTTCATCTAGGGTAGAAGGAGCACCTAGCAGGAGAAGAAGAAGAAGAAGCAGTGGTGGAAGAGGAACAACAGGTGCAAATTTGAGGTTTTTAATTTATTCTGTTTAATTTGTGCTTTTTTGGTTGAATTTTAGTGTTTTTACAAATTATGTAAGCCAACTAATGCAGTTATCAGAATATATAAACTGCATATATCACTTGGTTTGAGTTGTAAGAAGTTAGTGACAATTAATAGAAAGCATAAGAACTTGAGTCTCTTGCATAAGGTTATAGAGAAATAGTGACTAGTGGTTGATAAAGATTTTTGAACTTTTCACCCAACTTTGTTTGAGAATTGGTAATTGGTTTCACTTTCTGGATATTTCCCTTGATGTTGCCTTCTGATAAATAATTTGATACCAAGTTGTAAACTTTTCAACACTGCATATGTCATTTAATAGTCATTCAATTCTGTTTACAAATATCCTATAATATATATTGCTTTCGGGCTAACAGTGTTTTCTAATCTTTATATATGATAATATCATTGGAAAGTTACACCTTACCAACTCTGCAGAATATGCAACTTTCTTTGTTCTTTACCCAAGATGGGTCTATTTTCTTTTAGCAGAAATACTATTTGTTCTAACACTTTTTATTCTAACTCTTGCCTAATTTACATAAAATATTTGTACTCTATCTATCCATTTATTTATTTTATTCAACTTGCATTAAAAGTACAAATATTTTATGCAAGTTGGAATAAGCAGAGACAAAAAGTGTTGGAACAACGTTTATAGTTTGCAATACTTCAAAATGCTAACTGTGATTTTCCTGGTCAGTTTGAATGTTAATACATGTGATTCTTGCAATAATTAACATCCATGTTGCACTGTAAAATCTGGGTCAGCTACAGTTAGGTACTTTTTTCCTCAACAAAACTAGATATGCTTAAGCACTGAAGTGGGAATTATTTGAATTATGTAGAAGCTTCTCTTTCTAGTAATATCTCTATTCCTTTATGAACATTTATATTGCAGAAAAATATATATGTTGTTTGTTTGTTTGTTTAAGAGAAAGGCTGTCTAGGCACTTCTAAATATTAATTATATAGTTGCTTTGAATATTTGCTGAGTAAGCATTCTTTGCTTTATTTTATTTTTGTAATTGATATCTTGCTTGATTCTGAATTTATAATCAGTTGTTTTTCTTGTTGTGAACTAAATTTAATGTCAAAATTATACTACATTAGGTAGTGTATTTTAGCAGTAGAAATTCGTTCAGTGTCTTTTTCACTGAATAGCGAGAATTTACTAAATTATCCAAAATGGATAGTTTAAAAATGCAAGTCTATAATTAATTTGTTACAAATGAACAAAAGAAGGCTAATTTCAGTCTTCGCATAGAGGTCTAATAGCTTATCAAAAAGGTTTTTATAAAATTTCTGAATCAAGACACGTCTTCTTCTTATACAACACAACAGCAGCAGCATTATTACCGCTATTAGTATTTGTTTCTTTATATGTTCGGATTTATAGAATAAAATATACTTGAATAATACATTGTATATATTATGAAGTTGTATTTCATTTTTTATTTATTATATTTGCTTTCAATTTCAATTTTTTAAAAATAAATTAATTTTTATTTTAAATATGAAATATAAATTAAAAATAAAAAAACCAAATTTATTTCATATTAGCAATGGCTAATTTGTCGCATTTGAAAATGAAATCTGATGACATTAGCTTCAAATGAAATTGTTCACTAAATTAGCAACAGATATTTCAGTCGCTAACTTAAGCGAGAAATTTGAACGCTTATATTTAGTAACTTATTTATCGCTAATCTGTCGCTATCATTTGCAACTATTTGTATTTTCTCGTTGGTATTTTTATGAGAAGCATTTCAATGAAGGATTATATCTGTTGCTAATACAATTTGAGAATAGACACCTTACTCAAGAATGAAGATTATATGATAGATGCTTCAATATAATAATGGTGGTGCATGTGCTATGATGCAATTAAGGAACAGCATAACACAATTAAATTAATATAATCACAACTATAGAAATAGTCATTATATATATATATCACTCAAATATATAAAAAATTTGGTAACTTTACAGTAAGAGTGCCTAAATGAAAAGTTCTTTTAATAATAAATTTTAAATTGATTTATGGGAGAGAGATAACATATATGGTAATGTAATTAATTAATAAAAAATATTTAATTTAATTTTTATTATATTTATAAATTGAACTTTTTCTACTTTTTTTAATAATTTATTACTCATGATTGGAGGCAAAAAAAATTATTAAACACATATAGCTGCAGACATAAAATATATGAATTACATAATTTTATAAGGAATCTATTAAAAGTGAGTAAATTAAATTAGTAGATATTGTAAAATCAGTGTATATTAATAGTTGTTTTGAATATTATGACCATGATATTAGTGAAAATGAGAATTATGGTTTCGGATTAGTTAAATTATTCAATTGATTTTTTTTAAATTCTAAAGTATGTATATAATTTTTGTGAAGTCTGTCTACTCATTTCCTAGATTTTTTTTTTCTTTTTATGAATAGGGTATAGTTTTGTGCATGATAAATTTTTCTTTTGCTTTTTACTTTCCAATATAATAATTATATGATCGAAGCTATATAAAAATTATAATTTCAATTAAATTTCCATACTTTTAAATTAATTAAGAATCATTTTTTTAGGGTCAAAAAGGAGAATTTTTTTTTATTTTAACTACTTGAGTTTAAAAAATACAATTTGGTCTCTTAAAAATACTATATATAGTGATTAAAAATTAATTATTTAATAACAATTACAGTATATTCATCTCTATTATAATTTTTATATTTATTTTTAATATAAAATAATATAATATATTAAAAACTGCAGCATCGTGCAGTTTTGCCAGCTTGTTATATCTATTTAGTAATTATTTTTACCAAATATTACCGTAAATTAAACGGGTCGGATCAGCAATACGGGTTCAAACGCTTGAGCGGTAGAGCAGAGCTTCTAAATAAGAGGAAACCCTTGATATTATTGGGCACTGGATCTTTTGCTCCATTTCACCACCAGCAAGAACCCTCTAGGGTTTACCAGAGAAACATTCCCTAAATAGGTATTCTCCTCTCCCTCTTTCTAACGAGTTTCAATCTTGCTTCTATATCTTTATTTGTTGGGTTATTTAGCTTTTAATATTTAATATAGGGTTTATCGATTTATATGTTGGATATATTTTTCGTGAATGTTGTCTTTTTTCAAAGATATAAATTATGTTTGCTTTTTCCATTTTTGAATTGGAATGGGTGTGGCAGCAAGTGTTGGTTCTGATTGTGAATTACTTTTTGACTGGTAACTCTTTATTTCCATTCAATTTTCCCCTATAATATCTTTGGAAGTTCTTGTTTCTGCTTTGGTATTGCCCAAATTTTCTTGCTTGTACTTTGGGTTTTTATTTTGCTTGCATTAAAGCTTTTATTTTAGTTTTTGATGATGCTTTTTTCTGTGGTAAGGATTGGACGAACAGATATACGATTCAGATATGTTCTTTTCTTTTTAATCCTAGCATTGCAATTGCGAACATCATAGCTGTTTCCTTTCCTTTTTTTTTTTGGGTTACATGGCTGAAAGTGATTAGAGTTACTGGGACGCTGTACCCTTGAAACAAAAACCAGCACTCTTTTGTGATTCCTACTGTTAACATTTGAAAGTGATTAGTTTTTGGAGATGTTTTGTTCTGTGGTAAGGATTGGATGAACATATATACGATTCAGATATGCTCTTTTCTTTTTAATTCTAGCATAGCAATTGCAAACATTGTTGCTGTTTCCTTTTCTTTTTTTGGGTTACATGGCTGAAAGTGATTAGAGTTACTGGTATACTGTAACCTTGAAGCAAAAACCAGCACACTTTTGTGCTCCCTACTGTTAACATCTGAATTTGAGAAAAGAAAACCTACTAGTCTAGCTGCTTTTTAAAGTTTTTTCTGAGTTAAATATGATTTTCATTGGCATTTGTTAATGCTTGGATCAACTGAACTGCGAAAGAACCCTTTTATCCAGCTAACTTTAAATATCTGTTTTTAATAGTCAACCGAAACCTTTGAGATTTTCACTTTTGTTCTTGTAGCCATTGGCGCTGTTTACTTTGACCTTCTAATGTACTTGTGTTGTGTAATATGCATGTTTCTATCACCGTTTTTAAATTCTTTTTACATTTCATGTCCATTTTAAACCTTTTTAACTTGTTGCAAATTTTGGCTTTGAGTTTTAGGTCTCAGAACAGTCAACAATGTATGTTTGGTGTATTATGCATCAGAGCCTTGGCCCTTGGCCATCCTTTAGAAGTCATCTTTCTCATTAAGATTTGTTAGCTTGTATTTGGTATATGTTTAGGTGTTTAGCTCATTTCACATTTCATGCCTATCCTGAGATCAAGCAAGGAAAAAACAATGGAGGGAAAAGGGAATGGAATGAAGATAGTTTAGCTGTATTAGCTGATAATTCCTTAGGTTCTAGTCTCTTTTGTAATGGCAATCAGATATATTCCATGTTTATTTTGGTTGCTAAGTTTTGTCTTGTTTATTTTAATATAGGATAGTAACTGAAAACGAGGGATAGAAACTCATTTAAGGCCAAGATGCAAGTAGTTCCTAGAGAAGGCGAAAGTGCTTTATCTGTCTCTGGTCCAAGGCCAATGGAGTGGTCTACTGTTCCATATACTGGGCCCCAAGGGCCAGGGCCAAATGGAAAGCAACGGACATCAAGTCTGGAATCACCTATCATGTTACTCACTGGTCATCAAAGTGCCATTTATACAATGAAGTTTAATCCAACTGGAAATATCATTGCATCTGGATCACATGACAGAGAAATTTTTCTTTGGTATGTGCATGGAGAGTGCAAAAATTTTATGATTTTGAAAGGACACAAAAATGCAGTCCTTGATCTTCACTGGACTACTGATGGATTCCAGATAATATCAGCCAGTCCTGACAAAACTATTAGGGCATGGGATGTTGAGACAGGGAAACAGATAAAGAAAATGGCAGAACACTCATCTTTTGTGAATTCATGCTGTCCTTCTCGAAGGGGGCCTCCACTTGTTGTCAGTGGGTCTGATGATGGAACAGCAAAACTCTGGGATATGCGGCAGAGGGGTGCCATCCAAACATTTCCTGATAAATATCAAATCACAGCTGTCAGTTTCTCTGATGCATCAGATAAGATCTTCACAGGTGGTATAGACAATGATGTTAAGGTATGGGACTTGCGCAAAGGTGAAGTTACGATGAAACTCGAGGGGCATCAAGATATGATAACAGGTATGCAGTTGAGTCCTGATGGCTCATACCTTCTTACTAATGGTATGGACTGCAAGCTCTGCATCTGGGACATGCGGCCGTATGCACCACAAAACCGCTGTGTTAAGGTACTGGAAGGGCACCAACATAACTTTGAAAAGAACTTGTTGAAATGTAGCTGGTCACCAGATGGAAGTAAGGTGACTGCTGGTAGTTCAGATCGGATGGTCTATATATGGGACACAACTTCAAGACGTATACTGTATAAACTTCCTGGCCATACTGGATCTGTCAATGAGAGTGTCTTCCATCCTAGTGAGCCCATTGTTGGGTCTTGCAGCAGTGATAAACAGATCTATCTTGGGGAAATCTGATTACCATTGTTATCAATGTGCCAACATGAAATTGGAATAGTTGTAGCATGTGTTATAACTCTTACAAATTTGTATTCCTTCAGTAGTTTTTCATTTGAATTGGACTTTGTAACTGATAGTGTGATGTGATTTGCTTTTTCTTCAGATGTCGAGGGATTTTTTTTTTTAATGTGTCTATGTTTCTGGCTCAAATGTACTACTGAGATATCATTGTGTGAATGAATTACTAGTCCACTACTACATGACAACCCTATCACTAAGCATGATTTGTATTGTGCCTGTAGGTATATGCCTGAGTGGGGTTGGAAATTGGTTGAATAGGACTTTGGCAAATTTTAGTGGTTAGTTACAATTACAAGCAGGTAGCCAGTAGATATTTAGTTGTGGGTTGTTTTTGTTGTCACTGAGGAAAAATTTTCCAAATTTCAGTTCATATGTTGGGTGAGGAATGATGCTACTGATAGTTTCTTATTTCAGCTAGTGGTAATTGATTTTTCTAAAATGTGGATTTTCCATAGGACAAATGCAATTTGTTGTAGAGATGAACTTAAAAACATGGTGGTTTCCTAATTAACAGATGGGTATGACTTATTGGTAGTAGGGAAGTCTTTAATATTTTTTATTGTTTAATTTCTTTATGTAAAAATAAATTATTGGCATATGTTATCAAATTGCATTTTATTTTACATTTTATATAATTATTCTAGTGTGTCAAATAAAAATTCGTTCAATTAAGTCTTATTAATTAGATACTAAGTCTTTTAAAAGTTGGTTTTAATCGAAAATTTATTTAATTGACTCCCTTAATTAAGGCACTATTTGCTAATATCAAACTAGATTAGTTTGACTAAAAAAAAATCAATATTATGTATTTGGTAAAGTATCTTATTTAAAAAAAACTATATTATAATTTAAAAAAAATAAATTAATAGAATTAGCATAAAAAAAAAAGTTAGTAGCCTATTATTTTTCTTTCCTTTTATTCCCTTACTTTTTCTATAAAATGACATGTATTAATAATAATATAATTATTAAATTATTTAATATGTATACATAATAATAAAATATTAAATAATAAAGACAGATATATTTATTATATTTAAATGAGATATTAATATAATTTTTATAATATATAATATATACATATATTATATAATTCATTCATATTATATATTTAAATAATTTTTATATACTATTTTTTTTATTAATATAAATATATCATTTTATGTTATTTTATATTTTTAGCTAGTTTTATCAAATATTAGTTTAGCTAGATTATCAGGTACCACATTATCAATTTAAAATTAGATTATCAGCTTATTTTACCAAATAAAGCTTAAATATTCTACATTTTACAAATATGAAGTTAGTTTGATATATATAATTAAATAAAATAAACATAATAATTAATAATTTTTTAAATCAACTAAACAAATTAAATTATTAATACCATGAATTTTTTTTAGAAATGCTATTTGTTTTTGTAATTTTTATATAACTTATATAAAATGTTATACTTTTAATACAAGTTGAATAAAATAAATAAATGATGAATTTTAATACAAGTTAAATAAAATAAATAAATGAATGGATGGAGTTAGAAATATTTTATGCAAGGTGTTGGAACTGGGTAGATTTTTTTTTCAACAGCAAAATAACTGTAAAGGTTAAGTACTTAAAAGAATAGGAATCAAATGTAGCCGTTTAAGAATTTGTCCTCGTGTAGAAGAAAACTAGCCGTTATGGATCTCAAACTAGCCGTTGCTATAGCGTGAGAGTTACTGCCGCATCATCAAAGAGCCTTCTCCTACCTCCAATATATAATGATAACAATATTAGCCATTCTCATTTTCAATCAAAAACCAGAAACCTTCGTCGTCGTCATCTTCTTCTTCTTTCAGCCTCTGCTAAAACAATTGAGAGTAAATTTTTCTTCTTCACCTTCTTCAATTAAAAATATCAGCAATACCTTTTTGAACCAAAAACCAGAATCTTCTTCGTCAATCTCTGCAAAAAAAAAAATAATAATAATAAAATAAAATAACCAGCAATTTTCTACAGAAATGGGTGCATTTCACAAGCACAACCAATCTTGTCCAGCGGCAGAATCTCACCACCGGTTGCATAAATGCTTTCTAATATGCAACTACACGCTTTTAAGCGCAGCTTCTAGTTGCATATTCCTTACACTCTCTCTCCGATTATTTCCATCTCTTTGTGGGTTTTTCTTCATTCTTCTCCACATGTTCACCATCATAGGCGCCGTTTCCGGCTGCTCCGTTGCCACATCTGGGTCGAGCAGATGGTATGCAGCTCACATGGCAGCTACTTCTCTCACTGCAATATTTCAAGGCTCGACGGCTGTGCTAATTTTCACACAGACGGGAGATTTCTTAGGGTATTTGAAATCTTATGTTAGGGAAGAAGATGGAGAAGTGATACTGAAGTTGGCCGGTGGACTTGCTCTGTTGATTTTCTGCTTGGAATGGGTTGCTTTGACTTTGACATTTTTGCTTAGGTATTATGCTTTTGTTGAAGGTAATGGTAATGGTGAAGCTATAAGTCGCAATAATGTCTAAGGAGACGAATCGAAGAACTGGTCTTGGGCTCTCCATGCTGTTCAGAGTTCTTTAATTTGCTCTCTCCTTTTTTTCTTAATTGTTTTTTTTTCCCCGCTGTTGTATTGTATCTGAATTATTTTGTTTGTATTCTTTATTCTTTTCTGTGAAAATGAAAATTATCTGAATTATTTTGTTTGTAATCTTTATTATTTTCTGTGAAAATGAAAATCATAATCGTCACTGAATCACGGAGAAGTTATACATGCTGATGTCTTATCTCTATCTTTTTTGTGCTTATGATGTTTGATACAATACCTCAGTGAAATTTCTTGGCATTACTGTTAGTCCGTTTCCGCACCTTAAGCCCTTGTTCAGTCTTTTTTTTTTTTTTCTTTTAAATGAATTAACATATATATCAAATTGGTATCAATTTGATACAAAGTGGGTGAATTTTACCAACGGTACATCAATTATATAAATTATAACAACTCAATATTCCAAAAATTATTTGTAACATAAATGTATTCTAATTATAAATTATAATAATTTAGTAACTCAAAAATTATTTGTAATACAAAATTACATCAACTTTTATTTTGTAACTAAATAATATTTTATGTGTTCAGCTATTAATGCTCATTTGGCATTGTATTCGGAAAAAACGATTTTTTAAAAATTTTTTTATATTTTTTAATTTTTTTGAGTTTTAAAAAATATTTTTGGTAAATACAGATAAATAAGTATTTTTTTAGAAACAGATTTAAAAAAATAATTCATAAAAAATTAAAAAAATTACTCAATTAAATCAAAAAATTCAAAACCTATTTTTGAAACGCTCAACAGTATTACCAAAAACTCCCTTAATATCTCTAACAGAAGTATGATATGAAATATCAAGATATATTTTAATAAAAACAAAATTAGTTGTAATACCCAATCAGTAAAATTAAAATTTATTTGATGTGAATATTATAACTAATTTTATTTTTATTAAAATTTATCTGATGTAAATATTTCAAATTACACTTATGTTAGGAAGATTAATAATTAAAGATGGAAATACGATTTAGTTATAAAATAAAAATTGATGTACTTTTGTATTATAAATAATTTTTTAGGTACTGAATTGTTACAAGTTATATAATTTGAAACCATTTGTGAAATTCAACCCATGAAAGTATTTAATCCAATATATAAAAAAAAAAAAAAGAAGAGAAATGTAGAATGAATCTCAACATGTATTTCACATAGTGTTCTTAAGTGAAATTCGCTCCCTACTAAAAATTAGGGGTGTCAAAACAGGTTGGCATGTAATGTTCATGTCATGTAGATCCACTCGGATGAAATGATTAAAGTCAATACAAACACGATCCATTTATTAAACGAGTTGACACGAACACGACATAAAAATTAAACGAGTTAGATATATACGACACATTAACACGTTTAACTTTTAGATCGTATTTGGATCATAAAATCCGACATGAACACGATACGATTATATTTTTTGGGTCATTTGATACAATAAAATTATATTTTTTGGGTCATTTAACAAGACACGACACAATTAGACACGACACGATTATACTTTTTGGGTCATTTGACACGACACAACACGATTTTGTCTTTTTGATCAATTAATACGATATAATATGATTGACATGACACAAAAATGATATTTAAATATTATTTTTTTGTAAAATGATACTATTACCCTTGATATTTCAGTAAATTTACATTTTTTATAAACGGATTAGATCGGATTGATACAATACGAAAAAATTAAACGGGTTCGCGTGTCAACCAGTGATATGATACGATTTGAGTCATCTCATAAACAAGTCGATCTATTTATGATACGAACCTATATAAGCTCAATAATAACCTGTTAATTTTATGTGTTTTGCGTGTCGGGTTCACGTGTCATGACCCATTTTGATACTCCTACCAAAAATGTTTAGGATCACCGGCATGTCTCCTAGGATACAATAGATATATCAAGTAGATATTGAACACATAATACCCACTTATAGCGAATTGAAATAACATCACACTCTATCACTTGAAATGAAGAACAAGAAAATGGAAGAAAAAGTCTCAAAAAGTATTCTCAACAAGAGCAAAGAACTTCTATTTATATTAGATAGGAGAAAAAAAATTAATTGTGATTAAACTCTTTTAAGACTATCAATCAAGTCTTTCTAACATCCAAATAATAGTAAATTAATCTCTAAAACATCAGAAAAGAAAAGTTCAAAAGACAAATCCCAAAAACCAATGACACGGTCATGTCATGTGACACCGACACACTTTCCACAGCTACACGATTATATTAAAATGACACGGGTATATCACACATTATGTGTGCACTTCGACATAGTCATGTCACACGTTATGCACACACTGTGCAAAGCCACACGATCATGTCAAATTGACATGGTCGTGTCGTTCAATTTTCAGAAATAAAAAATATAAAAATTTGACTTAGTCTAGACTATAAGATTTCGGCCCGACATTTGAATATACAAATCATGCACTCACACATTGGCCTATTTCAAATTATGGATTTGCACTCTCCTATGCCTAAGCATGAGAGATAGGGCATTTTATGTTACTTTCTTACCAATGTAAGAATGCAACTTTCTATTTAAACCCGAGCTTACTTTAAATTTTAATTTTTATTCATACATCGACCATTTTGAGCATATGAATGTATTATTCTATAGTCCTCATGTTAAGAAACACATATTTGGGTCTTCTTTCTAAAAATGAGTTGTTGAATCTATCGAAATTACTCTTTTAAAGTGGCTCATAAACACAATATTTTCAACAATCCCTACATGAATAAAATTGGGTGAAAAGTAAGACGAACAAAGTCTTACTATGTGTTAGAGTTTAACGATCAAAACCTGTATAGGATAGGTAAATGTTACCCTTTGAACATTCTCTCAAGAAAATATATTTAATTTATCAATTGTTCAGTTGATACGATGTCATTAAACTATTCAACTACTTGAGTAAATATAATATACTTCACGCAAGAATCTTTTTTGACACAATTCAGTTCTCATTGTTACGTTCATTTTGGTCCTGAACATCTATCTAATTCTACGAGAGTTTGAATTCACCAATTCTCTATTAAAGTAGTCTCACTTTACTCCCACATAGGTGATACCTTACTTAAAAGTATCATTAAAAGCATAACTTAACCTCATTTCAAAACATCACTAATTTATCCCCCAATCTTTATAGTTAGGTTGACCAATTGAACCTAGATCTTGGGATCTCTGATCAGCTAGGTTGAGTTTTCCTTTATATCTGCTTATTAGAATTTTATAGGTTTAAGTCTCATTTCTTTTGATGATTTATTAACTTGCTCTCTATTTAACCTTTTGGTTAGCAATAACTCCTATCAAAAGCAGTTATCTAATGGTATTATGTCTACGATAAATATGTCTAAAATTACTATTATACATATTACTTTGTGCCCTTCCAATTACAAATTGATTATCACAATGTATGCACATTGGTGGAATGAGACTTTCCTATTTCAGAATATCTTCTAAGAAATGGCGTATCCATTCAACTTCTTCAATGCATTTATCTAATGCAATAAACTCATATTCTATCATGGATCTGGCTATAACAATTTATTTAGAAGATTTACTAGCCACAACTGCAACAGCTAGTATAAACATATAACCACTAGTGAATTTTGAATCTTTTATATCAGAAATCCAATTAGTATCACCGTAATCTTCTAGCATAGCTGGATATCTAGTATAATGCAATCTATAAACATGAGTATACCTTAAGTACCTAAGTACTCTTACAATTCTTTTCTAATGATCAGATCCTAGATTACTCATGTATCAACTCAATTTGCTCACTGCATAAGCAATATCTAGTCTTATACAACTCCTTGAGTACATTAGACTGCCAGTCACACACGCATAGTCCACTTGAGACACACTTTCTCCTCTATTCTTAGATAGATTGAGGCCAAAGTCCAATTGAGTTCTAGCAATACTGGTATACTAACAATGAGCATGTTATCAACATATAAACATACTATGATATAACCATTACTAGTGCCTTTAACACAGACACATTTATCACAAATTGATTTTAAAGCCACTAGATAACATTGCATTATCAAATTTCTAATGTCATTGCTTTAGCACTTGCTTTAAAACCATATAGAAATTTAACCAATATATAAACTTTATTTTCTTGTCTTAGGACAATAAACCCTTCAAATTGTGTAAATCTCTTCTTCTAAATCTCCATTTAGGAAAATAGTTTTTACATCTATTTGATGTACTTCAAGATTGCATAATGCAGCAATCGCTATAATCATTCTTATAGAATTGATTCTAGTTATAGGTAAATAAGTATCAAAATAATCTAGACATTCCTTTTACCTGTAACATTTTATCATAAGTCTAGCTTTATATTTATCAATTGATACATCTACCTTATATTCCTTTTGAAGATCCACTTTGATCCTGATGGTTTACATCGTAGAGGTAAATCTACTAATTCTTGAGTATGATTTTGCATGATGGAATCAACCTCACTTTTAATGGTCCCTTTCTAGAAAAGACCTTCTGAAGAGTTTACAGTCTCATTATAAGTTTGAGGTTCTGCTTTTAGCATACAAATTAGAAAATCTAGTCCAAAAGACTTTTTTGCCCTTACTCTTTTACCACGCCTTAGCTCTATCTTAATAGGCTCATCCCCACAACTAAGTACTTTATCATGTGCTTGATCTTGATTTTGACTATTTTTATTAGTAGCTTTAAGAGGTCATTTAGACAAACTCACCTCATCTAAAGTCTTACATGGAAATATGTTTAAAAAATGACACATTTCTTGATTCCAATTATTGAGTTCTCGTGAATATCTGGAATTTATGATTTAAGCACAATGAACTTATAAACACCATTGTTATGTGTATAACCAATAAAAATACAGTCAAATAATTTTGGCCTTATTTTCACTTTCTTTAAAGAAAACCATTTTAATAAGATACATCCACACTCACAAATGTTTATTAAAGGGCTTTTTTCTTTTTCATAATTCATGAGGAGTTTTGTTTTGCTTACTACGAGATACCTTTTAAAAGGTAATTAGCTGAAAACACAACCTCCCCCCACATGTTTTGAGGCAACTCAAAACTTATCAGTATTGCATTCATCATTTCTTTTAAGGTACATTTTTTTCTTTTCAGCCATACCATTCGATTATGATGAATAAGGTGATGTGATTTTATGTATAATTTTATGTTGTGCACAAAATTCTCCAAATGGTGCTACATACCATAACAGTCACTTCTCAATACCTTGGTTTTTCTATTGAGTTGATTCTCAACCTCAATTTATAGAGTTTAAATTTTTTTATAGTCTCATCTTTGCTCTTAAGCAAATACACATTATAATATTTTCTGCAATCATCTACAAATGTGATAAAATATTTGTTTTCACCTCTTATTTGAATACATTTTAAATCACATATATCATTGTGAATTAGATTAAGTGGTTCAGTTTCTCTTTCAACATTTTAAAAAGATAATCTGGTTAGTTTTGGCTCAACACGAATTTTACATTTTACATCTATGTTTTAAATTAATATGGGAATTAGGTATGTGGTCTAAGTTAAATAACATTCTTAAAGTATTATAATTAACATGTCATAAAATGAAAGACTCAAGCAAAAGATATATTTTCATTATTACGTTTAACAACAATTGCATTGAGCTTAAAAGACCTATCAATAATATGCCTTCTGCCCATATACATTCTACCCTTGGACAACACAACTTTGTCTGACTCAAAAACTATTTTGAAACCATGTTTGTTGAACTTGAAACTAAATTCTTACGAATATCAAACACAAACAAGACAAAGTTTAGAGTTAGCTCCTTTATAGAATTCATCTTTAGCACCACTTATCCTTCACCAACAGTTTTAGAAGTGGCATAAATGCCGATAAATAGATTTTTTCCGCTTTTCGGTTTGAAAATAGAGAACATTTCATGATCTAAGCATACATGTCTTGTGATACCAATGTCAATCCACTATTTTTTTTGGATTAGATTCAACCATGTTCACATATAATATCACAGCAGCAAGGTTGATATTAGAAACTTCTTGAGCAATTTTTGCAAAAGATTCGCTTCATTACTCATCTTCTTCTTTAGGAGCTTCCAATCAAAAGCTTTGTAATCGATCTTGCCACAATGGAAGCATTTGCCTGGAATTTTTTTAGAAATTCCGACTCTATGACCCATTTTGGGCTCCTTGAATTTTTTATTTTTGTAATTGGAATTTTCCTCATGTTCAATAATATTCATCTTTGCCTCAGAAAAATGCAACCCCATTCTTTCAGAGCATATGTTGTTTTATTCAATTCGAAATATAACAATTAGTTTCTCAATGTTCCTTTTTTTTGTTTATGTTTAAGGTAATTTTTGAAATCCTTCCGGCTATAGGGTAGTTTTTCAATTATAGCAGCAACTTAGAATGTTCCATTCAAATTCATTCATTTAGTATAAATATTATGAAGAATGACTTGAAACTCTTATATTTGACTTACCACAGTCTTGAAATCTACTATTTTATATAGAAAATGTCTCATTATAAATATTTTAGTGCCGACACCCCTATATTTATATTTCTAGTCCAATAATTCCCATAACTATTTAGCGGTTTCAAAAAAAATTAATCACTATTATGTACAATATCTAAAGCAATTGAATCAAAAATTGAAAATCATATTAAATTAAGTCAATTTGTTATTTAATTATAGAATTTGATACGACTTTCAGTGTATATTCCAATTAGGCAATTACCCAAATTGTTATATATAATAAAAATTCATTGATCAAAAATAAATTTGATTAGATGATTCTATTATAAAATTAAAGAATTTAAACTAGAAATCAAACTTAACACAATAAATTAATCATTATTAATAAAATGAATTGTGGTTATTGAATCAAAAATTGAAAATAGTATTCAAATAAAAATAATTATATTTATAACTTAAAAATTATAATTATCCATTTATTTAAATTTGTTTGAAGTTTTCATTGTAAATAAAAAATACAATTTATCTAACTAAAACTAATTTAAAAGGTTAATTAATATTTAGTCAAAAACTTTAATTTTGTAAAAAGGAAAATTTAAATTATTTTTATGGGACCATTCTATTGAGATTAATAATATTCAATTTCGTTAACAATTTTTATAAGAGTTAGAAATTATTAAAAAATATTTAGAATTGCTATAGTTAAAAAGTAAGTTTTGAATTTTTGAATTTAATTGATTAATTTTTAAATTTGTTATAAATTACTTTTTGTAAATCTGATTTTTAAAGAAGTATATATTTATATGTTTCTTCTAAAAATAATTTTTAAAATTAAAAAAATTTCGAAATTGTTTTTCAATTTACACTAGAGTATTGAGTTATATTGTAATTCACAGCGTCTATAGAGAAAATCAAATGAAATGTTTAAAGTTACTATTAAATATTCTAAAAAAATATATTTAAAATTTTTTTAATTTAATTGACTAATTTTTTAAATTTTTTATAAATTATTTTTTTAAAATCTAATTTTAAAAAATATATATATTTTTTTTTTCTAAAAGGTCCAAACGGCCGAAATATCCTTGAAGCATATGGACAACCGAGTCTATTGTAAATAGCGTGTAGATTTGGGCTGCGTGAGATTCATTGAATATGGACAACAGTGGAGAGCCTGTGCGCTGTGTGCCTATCCCACTTGACTTGTGCTGTTATGCAAAAGGCAATAAACAATTTACTTCATTTTGTTATTATTATTTTCCTTTTTAAAAAAAAATTAATTTCAAGGAAAAATTGTATTTTTCCTCTTTTATGATTTTTTTTTCTATCAATTTAAAAATAGTATATTATGTACATTCATATATTTAAAAAAATATATATCTACTTAATTTATATAGAAGTATGATTGATTATGTTTTTATAGAATTGATAAAGTAAGATTGATGAAAAATTTTCTAAATATATTTCGTCTATTATTGTCGTACATAAACCAAATCAATTTGATATTATATATATTTAATTTTTTATTTATATTAATTAATAATAAAATAGATTAAATTTATCAATAATTTTTTAATGCGGAGTATATCAAAATTTTACCCTTCATATAAGTAAAATTTTGTAACGGTCAGGATTAATTGAGATAAAATGAATGGCCAACAAAGGAGGGGGACAGTTATAGCATGATAACGACAAAATAGCCGTGAATTACACTTGAATATGTAAATCTTAACGAATTAATATTTTAAAAATTATTTATAATATAAAAATATTAAATTATTATAATTTATATAATTTGGTATCGGCGGCTATAATAACCGGTTATATTGTTTAAAATTTTTTTTCGAAAATAATTAAAATTATTAACTAGACTTTGTCAAAGCTTTAAATACATTTTTGTTGCTTCTTGTGGCATTTTACCGGGGGAACCGAGTGGTATTTTTCCCAATTTTCTGTTGATATTTGTTCTCTGCAGAGAGACCCAGAAACAGAAAAAAGAAATGGCGACTTCTTCTTCATCTCTGCTGATGAACCCGTTGACTTTTCCATCCATTAAAACCCAAAAACCGAAGCTTTTGTTTCAGTCATCAGAGCCTCTCCTCAAACAGTGCCCAAGACTCAATTGGAACCAGTATGGTTTTTATGCTTCTTCGGTGGTTTGCAAAGCTGTGTCCGTTAAGCCACAGACTGAGGTTGAAGGCCTCAACATTGCTGAGGATGTCTCTCAGGTTCTTGTTTATTGTCTGATTTTATGAATCGCGAACGGGGCTAGTTTCAGTTCAGAGAATAATGGAGATTTTTATGTTGATTTGAGAATTCAGAGTGTGTTTATATATATGTCCCACCCTTTCTTTGAGCAATTCAATTTACTTCTCAAGTGGATTTGGTTTGTTTCTTGATAATTGGATGATATTTCAGGCTCACCACACTGATTTGGTCACTTTCGATTATAAAGCCATTTGCTGCCACTTTGTATTAGTCAGTTCTAAGCTATTTTGAAAGACCAGTCAGACTCAATGTTTTGCCGTAATTGGTAGAGCCTTTTTGTTCTTTGATGGCATAAAAGAAAATGGAAGTCTGGCCATTATGATTATCTCAATATGCAGCGTTGAAACTAAGTCAACTGCAGCCTCCCAATTATCAGAGTTTCAATTTTACACTGATCTAGATTTTTTTCATCTTAATCATTGAAGGAGACCTTTCTCACAATCCAATTAGAACTGTACTTCGGAAAAATAACTAAATTTAATATGTTTTCTGCATTTTAGCTGTCCAGTGATCCAAAAATTACTTATAAGTTAAATCTAGCAATGGCCCATCCTTTGTCAAGATATATTTCTATGACCATACGGGAAGTTCATTCTTCATGTAATTGAATGACATTCAAAGGCCTTGCTGCAATCATTCTTCATAGCGAAATTTTGGTCTTCCATTGTTTTATTTCAAATTACAGTTCAGTATCCAAATTTGATGGAAGTTATAGAGATAATATGTACATATCTGCATATATAGTTCATAGTCATTTGTCTTAAACTTAGCTTCTTTCTTTCTATTTTACTTGTTTTCCCTTTTACATCTGACTCATGCTATATCAACTAAAAGCACTAATATTATTGATTTTTCTCTTAATTTTGAGTGTTTTACTAGGTTATTGAAGGCTTTGCGAACCAACAAAAATTACTCAAGTCGCTGGTTATTTATTTGTTTTCTTGATTTCTTTGTAACAGCTTATTGGGAAAACACCTATGGTATACCTAAATAACATTGTAAAGGGTTCCGTCGCCAACATTGCTGCAAAGCTTGAGATCATGGAACCATGTTGCAGTGTCAAGGATAGGTGAGAGTAACAAAACTGATTGTATCAGCATTCAAATTTCTAGGTGTATCTTGTAGCATAGGATAGAAGCCTCATTCAGGTTTATCAATGAACAATTTATCGTATTGACCTGGTATTTACTTCTCAAACTTCAATAACTATTTCATCCAGTAGAATTGGGTATTCTGAAAAATAGAATGTATCTGTCGATGCTGATACGTAGCAATTCTTGTAGTGTGCATGTAAAGCTAAAATTGCTCGGGATATAAGTGACACATTCTCATCAGTCTTTTCTATATTTGTTTTCAGGATAGGTTATAGTATGATTGTTGATGCTGAGAAAAAAGGAGTTATAACACCTGGAAAGGTAATAAATTCTTGTGAATGAATGTGTTGGAATTTGCAATATGTGGCAGTTTCTAAGTCGCCTTTTATTTTTTTTCCTTTCATTGAACTCTGAAATTTTTAGTTCAATTTTAGGTATCTTGTTAAAGAATAAAGATTGCGTTTGCCTTGATTGAACACAATAATTAAAATTGTGTTAAAGGGAATAATGCCTTGAAGAAAAGTTCGACTGAAGGGAATATTAAATAGATGTATGTTTGAGACATGTTTTATGTGCTTTGCTTTCATGTTTTTATGTATGGTTTCACTTATGATGTGAGATAGCTCACAAATTACCATTAGATTTTTCTTTTTGGCATAATCATTATATACTATCAATAGCAAATGAAACTCCATTTAGGTTCATGTGGCTTAGTTGATCTTTTTAATGGAGTTTTTTTCTTTATTTAGAGTATTCTTGTGGAACCTACAAGTGGAAACACAGGCATTGGCCTTGCATTTATAGCTGCTTCAAAAGGATATAGACTCATCTTGACTATGCCAGCATCAATGAGTTTGGAAAGAAGGGTTCTTCTAAAAGCATTTGGAGCCGAGCTTGTTTTAACTGATGCAGCAAAGGGCATGAAGGGAGCTGTTCAGAAAGCTGAAGAAATTTTGAAAAACACTCCCAATGCCTACATGCTTCAACAATTTGATAATCCTGCAAATCCTAAGGTTGGTTATTCTTTTTTTACCTCCTTAATACCTGGATGTTGCGTCATCCTTAAAATTCTCTAGTACAGCTCCATTGGATCAAATGCTGTCTTTGCTTGTTCTCCATGAGCTGCTTTAGTATATTGTGCACCTACCTTAATGAGAACGAACCTGTCAAGTAGGAATCTTTCACGTCAGAGTTCTGCTGAGATCCTTAGGTCTATGCATTTCATTACTGAAATGACAATTTTCTTGGAAATTTTGATATCATTGTTAATGTGTCCCTTTTCATAAGACTCAAATCTTATTGGGTCACAAATATGATATATAGCAGTATCATGTCGATAATTTCATTAGTTAACTTTATCTTGTGAGGTCAAAATTTTAATTAATGTCTATTATGCTGAATTGGGTTGAGCGGATTCTCTTTGCATGGCTATCCAGTTATCTGATTGATAGATGATATTTTTACTTAAAAACTTGCTATTTTTTGAATTTTGAGTGGTATGGTATGCATAGGTTGGAAAACCCATGATTCAAAATTAAATGCATGTTCCATTTCAGATACACTATGAGACAACTGGACCAGAAATCTGGGAAGATACAAGAGGGAAGGTGGATATCTTTGTCGCAGGTATTGGAACTGGAGGAACCATTTCTGGAGTTGGTCGGTTCCTTAAGGAGAAGAACCCCAATGTTAAGGTATTTACTTCTGTCTGAGATTTGCTACCTATATGCGCACTTAATATTCTAGTTTCTGCTGGCCAAAACCATAAAGTGCTTCCTAAAAAGTAATGTACATGAAGGAGAAAGTAAGTACTTCTGGTGTATGCCTGGCTAATTGCCAAATGTTTTTAAAGAAAGATTTTTTTCTGGCAGTTTTATTTTATTCATGTGATGTTAAATCTGTCAGGTTATTGGTGTAGAACCTGTGGAAAGCAACATACTTTCAGGTGGAAAGCCTGGTAAGAGTAAATATTCTTGTTATGCATCAATTTCAGTGTGATGCATTGACATCTTCTATTCCAAATAGCAATTTCAATTATTTATTTATTATTTTCCAAAAAAATGTAGGTCCTCACAAGATTCAAGGGATTGGAGCTGGTTTTATACCCAGGAATTTGGATCAAGATGTGGTTGATGAAGTCATAGAGGTCCAAATCTTGTCTTCTTTGTGTTTATTTTATTTTTTTCTCTCTGCATGATTGTGCATATTCCCCTGCTTATACAAATTTTAAAGTATATTAGATATGGGAAGAAAGAAGGACTTTAATTTGCTAATACAAGCAACTGATATCTAGTTACATTTTATTCACATTGAGTTAGATGGCTTCTGGAATTATTAGTGCATATATTGAAATTTGGAGTGGTATCATATGATGGTGCTTCTTTGACTTGATTTTCTTTTTCCTGAATGAATATAATGATATTTCTTTGATTTTACCCTTCTTGTTATGTAAAGATTTCTTGTGTGATTCTGTTGAAGAACATTAATGATGATATCCTTCAGTTATTCTGATTTTGTTATTCAATTTAATTATAGAAATTCAGAACTGATATAAAAATTTCAAGGCAATTTGAATTTTTTATTGACATGGACCATGTCAAGGAAAATCAATAAATCACCCACATAATTGATAAAGATTATGTGTACATATATAAAAATGCTATTTGGGTTGCTGCATTGAGCTTTTTATCTGAATTTGCCAAGATTGAACTTCAGTATCTCCGACTTATTTTTGGTTGTAAGAAATAGGACCAGAATCCTGCTTACTTCATCCAGCATTAGGTACCAACTGTTATATCATCATGTTTGTGTTTCTAGATGTGTTGTTCAATTTCATGATGCAAAATTCGAGGTTATAACATTTAGTGTCTCAAATTCCTCCATCTTGGATATTTGGCAGATATCAAGTGATGAAGCTGTTGAAACTGCAAAGCAATTAGCCCTCCAAGAAGGTTTACTGGTTAGTTTTTTTAATATAACTTTTGATCATTTTAAATTATTAAATAGAACGCTAAATTTGCTGGGCAAGTATTGTAGTACTTAAAATAAGTTCAAAGCTATGTACTAATCAGACTATAATAAATGATCTCTTCATTATTGGATCTGACCAGATGATTTAGCACATCCTTATACTAGCCAAATATTCAATAATTGCTCATGCTCAAATTGAACATTTACTACACGTATTTGCATCTTCTATTGTTTTTTTTTCTAAGTAAAGAACACCTGGGAATCAATTGATATGTTGATATCACTTTGTGCCCTTTTAGTTTATATCCAACTCAACTTGGAATCTACCAACTGAATGTAGGATTTCAAATTGTTCCTGTTCTATTGTTGGCCAATGGTTTTTTAATTGTATTTCCTCTCTCTCTCTCCATCCATCATGAATGAAGATTTGCCATCAATCTAGTATATTTGGATGGCATTCTCAATGTTATAGCCTGAATCTTTTCACTGCTATCCACTTTCTCTGACATCAAATTTGAATTTCATCAGGATTTTTTGAAATTCAAAAATGAAAATCTTACATTTATTGCATGTTATACCTCTTGCTTATGATGTTCCTTAAATAATGAAATACCAGGTTGGAATATCTTCTGGAGCTGCTGCAGCAGCTGCATTGAAAGTTGGAAAGAGACCAGAAAATGCAGGAAAGCTAGTTGCAGTAAGTCCTCTCAATCACATTCATACAAACTATGGAGTTTTTACCTTAGGTCTATCTGTGATAGTGCAGCACACCTGACTAAAGATAATTCAAAAAAAATAAAAAAAGAAGGGAAGAAGAAGGGAAAAGAACTGTTTAATGTTGTTGTCAAGAAAATTGACATGATTTGCTATGAAATTCCAAAACAACTAACAAGCAGTTTGAAACTATATTTTGCTACATTTGAAAGTTGTTCTTTTCAATGTTAATACGGGAACTTGCAAAACCTGAAATATAAAGAAGAGGCCTATTAACATGATGCTATCTTTTATTCTACATATATGATTAATCCAAAGTTGATCAATCAGGTCTGGAACCTACACATTTTGTTTTCTGCTGTTGTTATTGTTCCGTGTCTGTGCCAAACCCGCTTTTCTTCTTAGTGCTTTTTATTCCATGGATGTTCAACTTCTACAAAGTTGCATAACCTTGGATTATTGTACCAAACATGATGTTGTCCCAGGGTTCTTCTTGGGTCACTTCTGAATGTACTCTCCATGTTAATAATCGATGGTTCAATTAAAGAGTAGGCCCCAAGTAGTTATTCCTCATGAGTTTCGTAATTGCTTTGTATTGACTGGGGAAGGGAAGAAATCAGTCAAAACACAATAACTTGCTGGCAGCCATATTCTTGGCTAGTACATGTGATTTGACCAATGTTATTTAGTGCAGCCATTAGTGATGGGTTTCATAAAAATTTTCTTCCCTGTTGAGTGAAATTACTTACAAGTATATGGAGTCAGTGACCACTTTAAGCATCCGATGGGCTACAAGAACTATGACTTCCACCTTCAACTTTTTTGGTATCAACAAGGTGAAAAAGCAATTTGCTTACGGCGGCTTTGGACATGTTTTATTTTCATATGCTAGTTAGTACTTAAGTAGTATGAACCTCATAATGTGCATTTCATATTATTCTCCCTTTGGGATAGGTGGAGTTAGAAAACTGGAGTTTGCTTTGAGGTAGAAGACTTGAATCTCTCTCTAGGAATTGTCTAGGCATTGGCTCAATTTGTCAAAATAAGCAGCTGTTTTCAGTTGTTTCCCTCCCAAGGACAGGTTCTTACGCGTTACTACGCACTGCTCACCCGTCCACCGCTGGAAATACCAGGTCCTGTCCTACTCGCATGTGTTAAGTATGCTACCAGCGTTCATCTTGGATCCCACTCAAATATCTATGAATAGATTAAATACCTGCAATTTCAGATATAAATGCCTTATTTCCACAATATAAATGCTTTTTCACTATACGACAATTGGAAACGAAAATATTCCATAGTTAATACTTTTCAACATTTCTTACAATTTCTTCTAGTCATCTTTTGTGAATGACATTCTTTGATGAGGTCTCTTGGCAACTGTTCTCAGGTTAACCCTTCAAATATTTTTGCTTTTGCATACCAGAAAATAAATAACTGTAATTCTTTTTGGTGTCTGGTCGTGAACTGATTTGAGTATTGGGATCGCTCTCAGGTTGTGTTCCCGAGCTTTGGCGAGCGATATCTTTCCACAGTTCTTTTCCAGTCAATCCGAGAAGAATGTGAGAAAATGCAGCCTGAGCCATGAGCCATGACACAATCCGTAGTTCAACTTTGTCTACAGAATAGCAAATTTTGCTCTGAAATTTCATCCTCTGCACACCTACATACATTTTATACTTTCATTATTACTTTCGATATGTATCATTGAATGGAAAAAAAAAATAAAAAAAATTTCTTTAGAATATACTTATATTTGGATTGGATGGCCATTTAATTTTGTTGGGAGTAGTTGATTGTCATCTGAAGTTATTTACAATAACCTTTCTGTTCTTCCAATCAACATTATTTTCATTTATAAGAATTCGTATTTTATTATGCAGATATTATTGCCACCAATTAAAAATATGTCACTTTAAGCTAAATAATTAGATGCAGAAGCTGATAAAAATCCTTGTATTATTTAGCAATTTATGCTATATTTTAAAATAACTAATAATAATAACAATAATCAAGAAAATTATGATTAAATTCTAAAAAGGTAGATAATTATGGTTATTAGTAAAGGGTTTTCCTTTTTCTCTTTTTTTTTTTCCTTTAAACAATTTGGAGGCTATGTTGTTTAGATCGAAAGCTTTGCTTTAACTTTGTCAAAGGAATAAGAAATTACAGGTTGGATAGATATGTGACTGACATATTTAATTCCATTTATTTATTTATATTATAAAAAAAGAAATTAAAATTGTGATAGGCCCATTAAAAAATATAAAAAAATTGTGGCAAAGTAGTTGAATTTGTCTTCAAATAAAGTGATTGAGAGGATGCATGTGTTGATCTTAATCATAATCAAACCCTGTAATTAATTAAAACTGGATATCTTTGTCAAAGAAATTTTGATATAGTGAGATAGAGGTCCGCCCATCCTATAGTGAGAGGAGAGAGAGACATTAGTGGCGGAGTTAGAACTCCTTAGTTAGGTGAATATAGAGCTATAAGCTTAATTAAAGGTGGATATAGAGCTATAAGCTTAATTAAGAGGGACAGAGCAAGAAATATAAGTTTAGAGTATAAAAATAGACTTCTAATATTTTTTATAAGAGTAAATTTTAAAAAATAATATAAATTTACATTATATTACATGTATTTTCAAAAATTAAAAGGGCTATAATTCACCTTCAAATGAATGTAGCTATGAAACATGGAGGCATATGAAGCTTAAAAAGAGTGGACATGAGCAAGCCGTAAGAACTGTGTACATAATCTTTTTAAGCATGCATGAGATGAACCCACCCACTTCACTATATATTGTGGATGCCAAGCATGCAAAGCATAAGCAGTGCTCTCTCTCTCTCTCTCTCTCTCTCTCTATATATATATAATGAAATATGAATAATACATAATGAATATATTTTGTCATATGCAAGTAATGCCATTTGATCGATCGATTATGCTCTTATTATTGTCATTTTCTGTACTATATTCATATTTCATTATGTATGAATATATATATATATATATATATATATATATATATATATATATATACACATTGAGTGTTATCCAAAAGTGAAAAAAATATATATAATATTAGCTTCAAAGAATTTAACAAGTGCTATATCAGATTGTATAAGAGAAATAATAGTTACTTTTTCATTTCCTTTAAAAACATATTGTGAGAAAACAAAATAATAGCTATGTATATATACTGAAAAAGGTAATATATTTTCAATGCAAAAAAACTTTTATATATACTTCTCATTATATACTTTAATATATAAAAAATGTTTTTCTTTTTTAATAAAGCACTAGCTTATGTTATAAAAATAGCACTAATATTTTATAAGTGAAAAGACACATTTTTTCTATATTAAAAGTATATAATGAAAAATATATAAAAAAATGTTGTTAATATTTTTCTTCCTTTTTATTTGAGGTCCGATTGTATTTGACCAAAAACTTCTCGATTCATAATTCATTTAAAAAAATCATAGATCAATTAAATTATAATCATAAATAAAAATGAGATTGTGTTTGATATTTATATTTTTTTAAAAATGCTACCAGCACTTCCTCATATATTTTCCATAATGCATTTTTAATATAAAAAAATATATTTTTTATTTATTAAAATATTAGTTTTTATAATGAAATCTAGTACTCTTAAAAAAAAGACATATATATCGTTTTTTATTAAAAATGTATAGTAAAAAATGAATATGAAAGTGTAAGGAATTGTTTAAATGTGAGAGTGGAGGCTGGAAAAGGGCAAGCCTTCCTTTACTGTTTCAAACTGTCCATTCAGGTGGCCTTAAATTAGTTGTAAACTATTACATATTAAATTCTTTCGTTCTAATTTAATTAAAAATTTTAAATTTAAGTTCTAAATATAAAATTATTTCAAAATTTACGATAAGTACTTTGCTACTCTTGAAGTATTATTCGGTACGAATATAATTCTCTCAATATGTGGTTCTAGTAGTAGGATAGTGCAGTATTTAAAAATATATTTTAATAAAATAATATACATATTCTCTAAAATAAAATTATATATTAGTAACAATAATAATAAATTCAATGTATTAGCGGTTGCATTCATCAAACTAAAATGCAATAAATTTACATTTTCGATTTTCACATTTATCTTTTTAGGAAAGTTATGCTCACGTAGTTGATATAAACCTTTTAATAAGTAAGTTCTACAAACCTGTTTAGTTATCAACATCTTATTATATTAGGTCGTTGTCATGAATTACTAAGAAGATTTTCTAAATCAAATTCTATATTATCTAGTTTTGACTATTCTTGAATAACTGTAAGCACATTGACTTAATAAGAAAGTTGACTCTACAATAAGTATTTTTTTAATAATATCCATTATCTAAGAAAAAAATGAAAGAAATTAAAAATCAAGAACAAAAGTATAGCTAACTACAACCAAATTATCAATAAATATAACTCTTCAAATAATAAATAATTAAAGAGTTATGAAAATAAGAAAGAAATTAAAATAAATAATTTTCACTCTCTTATTTTAGACAAAACAAAAATTTCTACTCCCTAACTATTATATAACAATTGATAATTAAATAAATTAAAACAAATCTAAAAAAATATTACAAAGTGTAATTATAAATTCCTTAAAACTCTTAATTATATATTGATTATTCTATGAGATTTGAAGAATAATTAAAAAGTAGATATAGAAAGAGTATTTAAGGTATAGAAAAATAAGATGAATAGTAGAAAAATATAGAAAGTTGTTCAAAATAAAATGATAAATTAAAGTTTTTTTAAATATTAAATTTATGTCTATACCCTTAAAAAATTTAAAAATTTTAAGGGTGGTTCATTGCCCCCCTTGGCCTTAGAACATCTCCAATAATATTTTTTTATCTCTCTTTACTATATTATAAAAAATTCACTCTATATTTTAGTTTGTCTTGAAAATTGTGTGCATTTCGACAATATTTTTTATCTTACTCTTTATTTTTATTTTTTATTAATAAAATTATTTATAAAAAAATGAAAAAAGAGAAAGAGACAAAAAAAAAAGGAAAGAAAAAGAGAAAAAAGAATACAATAGAAGAAAAAGATATAATAAAATATTATTTAGAAGCTGCTTGTGGCTCTTAGAACAACATCCTCTTTAATTATTTCTCTCCTTACTTATATTAAAAGAGTTTTATATCATCTAATAATTTCTATTTTTTTCCTTACTTATTTTACTTTCTAAAATTTATATTCTTTTTCAGTAGATTTAAAAGGGACAAAGAGCTTTTAAGTAATATTTTATTATTTTTTTCCTTTCTCTCTTTTCCATTTTTTTTGTCTTTTTTTCTCTCTCTTTATTTTTTTTTCAACATAATTTTATTTATAAAAAATTAAAATAAAGAGTGAAATAAAGAATGTTGTTGGAGTGCACATAATTTTCAAAACAAACTAAAATAAAAAGTAAATTTTTTATAATATAATAAGGAGTGAACTATGGAACATTATTAGAAGTACTCTTAAATCTAAGGAGAGAAAATGTAAATTTTAAAAAGTAAGATAGGTAAAAAAGAAAATAGAAAAATTCTTAAATATTATAAAACTCTTTAAATATAGATAAAAAGAAAAATAAGGACGCTGCTAGAATGCTCTTGTATATCTCTTGCCACTAATTTTAGTTGGTGGCTGAAAATTCATATGGTATGACAAAAAACCTCTCAAGTTCCAAAACTCCTATTTATCAATTACCCACTTTCTTTCTCTACATATTCTTCCCATTCTACATTGAAAAAATTCTTCTTTATTCTATTCATCTTCACACTAAAATGGAAGTTAAAGAACAATGCCACCCCTATCTCCCTTCTCCTCCCCTCTCCTGCACCAGGTAGAGAACAAATTAATTATAAAAATTCATCACAATAATGTTTTCTGCATTTTTGTTTCTTAAGTTAATTTCCACTCAGTACTTTGATTTAATTTTTGGTTGAAACCATTTGTCGAGCAGGTGGTGGAGCAAAGACACGGTGGCCATAGTCAGCGGTGCAAATAAGGGGATCGGTTTTGCGCTAGTGAAGCAGCTGGCGGAGTTGGGTCTGATAGTAATATTAACAGCTCGAGATGCAGAAAGAGGGCGTAAGGCTGTTGAACAGCTAAAGACGCCATGGTCTTAGTGCCAAATTCCATCAGTTTGATGTATCAGATCCTGCTTCCATTAAAGCCTCTGCGTCGCAGTTTGAAAAGGAATTTGGAGTGATGGATATTCTTGTAAAGTTTTTTTTAGACTACAAGTATTATCAATTTACTCGAACATGATAAAATATTTTTTCATAAATTTTAAAATTACTGTATATTTAGATTTCGAATTCGATATTTCTAATTACGGCTTATTTTATAATATTTTCCATTATATATTATGATCCATTTTGTCATTAAAATAATTTATTCAAGAATTTATGTCATAATTTTTACTTTTATTATATAGAATAATTAATCTTACAAGATTTCTAGGATAGTCTTCAAAATTTTAATATCCGCATCCTGATTAATTGGTAAAAGAAAAAATTAAATTTTTACAGTACAAATTTTTGGAGGCCAAACTAAAAATATCAACAATTCTCAATTAAAAAAATTTTCGCTAAACAAAACAATATCAACTTTAATTGCCATTAACATGATTATTTTATTCAGAAGGTCAAAAAATTAAAGCTTTTCTCATAATTTTTTATTATTATTTATATATGTAAGAAAGTTTTAAAATGCTGGGGGGCTATAATCCTCCCATGTTCTTATTGAGCTCTGCTTTCCAAAACTAATTTAACTACTGTACAATTATCTTTTTTTTTTTTTTTTGAGTAATACAATTATCTTTTTCTATTAAGACTTTTTGGCTAATATTCAAAATGTATAATTCTTTTATGATTCGTTTGTTTTATCCTTCATTGGATTATTCAACAAAATTTTGGAATCTTTACATTATTTATTACTTTAATGTGCTATTATGCAATATTTGCACAATTATTTATAATTATTAGGCACATATGGTTCCATTTCATTTAAATATTTTATTATACTACTTAACTACTAATATTACTTTCAAAACCAATCAATCGATAACTTGATTGAAGTTTCAAATTTGAGTATTCTCGCTACCATCCATCAATATTAGTGGGAGTTTAACACTTTTACAATGTGTATAAGGAAATTACTATCTTTTATTGAAAAATTCACGGCCTATTAAATCTTCTAATGAACAAAAAAAAAATACTTTCAAAATATTTTGTTTATAGCTATTATATTTATATATTAACATATATATTTGATTAAGTATATATAATTTTTTTGTCTCTTTAGAGTATAATTAATTTACTAATATTTTAATATAATCTTATTTAATATGTGTTGATATTAACAAAATATATTCTTATTCAAATGATTGGTGTATTGAAAAACATTGATTTAATTATATAATTCAGGGGAACAATGCAGCCGTATCATTCAACGACATCCATGAGAAGAGTGTGGAGCAAGCAGAAACAGTGATGAAAAACCAATTTCTATGGACCCAAATTGCTGATTCAGTCCCTCTTTCCTATGTTCCGTCGATCCAATTCTAACAGTCGCATCCTTAATATTACCTCAAGACTCGGTTCCATCGATGTAAGTTCAAATGATTAATGTTTTCTTTCAGGGAAAATTAATGAAAAAACCTAAACACTACAAAATATCACAATTATATTTAATTCTAAAAAAAATTCTATTTAAATTATATTAACTTTCATTTTTTTAAATAAATTTAACTTCAATAGCACATAATCCGTTTCCAAATCTAATTAATATTTAAATGGATTGAGGCCTCATGAAGTACGTACTTGCCACCGACATGGATTAAATATATTTAATTATAATTAGATAATGAGACTATAACATCATTTATTTAATTCAATTATTTAATCTAGTTAGCATATTTAATCCACATAATCAAGGCCAATTATTTTATTCGGTCAATTCACATAAGCATCAATTATGTTTGGAGATTGGTTTCATGCTATCAAAATTAGTTTTTTTTTAAAAATGAAAATTTATATAATTTAAATAAAATTTTTAAAAAATTAGATATAATCGTAAAATTTGGCAAAGTTTTTGATTTTTTTTTTTGTAATTTTCTCATTCTTTTATTAAATAATATTCTCACGTTATTGTCAAAAAAAAAAAAAACTAATCATGTTATTTATTAGAAAAAAAATGTTACAGTTATTAGAATTTTGTGGGTCAAGAAAATTGGACTTGATAATCATAGATTCAGAGTTTGTCATTTTATGGCTTTAATATGAGCTTCATAATTGTGAATTTAATATTACTTTAAAAATGACTTAATATAAGTTAATCTAATCGAATTAGCCACACCAATTATAAGTCTTTATTTTACTCTTTAAATTTTTAATGTGAGATTACTCGTAATGATATGTGCCATCAGTGTCTAATAGATTTGTTTCAACTATAATAAGTGCGCATTTGAGATTGTTGTAGGGTGTCAAAAAAGTAAATTTAAATTTTTTTAATTTAATTAATTTTTTTTAATTTTTTATTAACCGATTCTCTCAAACATGTATATTTCTTGAAAAAATATCTATTTTAATATTTCCATCTGAAAACAGTGTCCATAACTCAAAAATATATATATGTTTTCTCTTTTGCTCATTAATTTTGTGGAATAACAAAAAGAAAATACTGATTATGCAGAAAATGAAAAACCCAAAAATGGAAGAGATGTTAGAAAGTGAAAATTTATCGGAGGAGCAAATACAAGGAATGTGAAGAATGGGACATGGAAAAGCCAAGGATGGCAAGAGGTATGGACAGACTGCGCAGTGTCAAAGTT
Source organism: Balakata baccata (assembly GCA_949630135.1). Classification (NCBI taxonomy): domain Eukaryota; kingdom Viridiplantae; phylum Streptophyta; class Magnoliopsida; order Malpighiales; family Euphorbiaceae; genus Balakata; species Balakata baccata. Next base: position 48,729 of record CATIWF010175711.1, read on the forward strand.
GGCACTAAATGCATATTCATGGATTTTAAGGTATAAAGATGGTGGATCGATTATGTGTGCATTGTTTTTGCCCTGGCTTCATTAAGACTTCTATGCCGAGGGGCAGAGGCACCCACTCCGCCGATGATGCCGCCGTAGTCGGTGCTAGGCTAGCCCTGCTTCCTCCTCAACAGCTGCCAACTGGAAAGTTTAATTTATATAGGTTTTAGCCCTGGGATTGTTTCTAAATTGTAATTATTTTGCTTAAATTATTAATTGGGTACATGTAAGCTTGGGATGAACTATCAAAGTTTCCTCACTATGAGAGGTTATATCACTAGGGTGATATTAGTATTTCATTTACAAATAAGTAGTTGAGATTAAATATTATAATTAAAAATTGGCTTAACACATATATAACCCTCTAAATTTTTCATTTTTTCTTAGTTTGCCCATAGATCAGTTTTTTGATCTAGTTGCCCTATGAACTTATTTTTAGACCAATTTGCACCTTTTAATATTTAAAAAATATGATAAGTAGTCACTTTATACTGACATGACAGCCGGAAAGTAGATTGAGACAATTCACTTTTCTATTGCCATATCAGTGTAAAGTGATTATTTATTATATTTTTTAAATACTAAAAGGGCAAATTGGTTCAAAAATGACGTTCAGAAAGCAACAAAGTCCAAAAACCAATTTAGAGACAAATTGAGAAAAAATAGAAAATTCAGGGGCTCTTTATGGTTTATGCCTTAAAAATTTTAAAAGATTATTCAAATCTTGTTTGGATTGAGAGATTTTAAAATTTATGAATTTCATAATAATCCATGGATTTTAAGAATTATATCATTTGATTTGACTATAAATTTATGAATTGTGAACTTACATTTATATTTCGTTCAATAGCCACAATTTATGAATTTAACAATTAATTTACTATTTTACCATTTATTAAATATTGATAATTTATTATTAATTAAGCATATACAATTAGTTATATATATTTAAAAATTTTAAAAATAAGATTGGTTATTTTAAGAGTTGAAAAATAAAAAAATAAAGTTATCGTACATTATAATATTTAATTACATTGCTAAAAATATTTTTTATTAATAATTTAATGTATATTAACGCTATATAATAATAATAATAATAATAATAATAATAATAATTGAAATTAAAAGAAAAATAATTTTTACTTTTTTAAATACTAAAGGGGGCAAACTGGTTTAAAAATGACGTTCAGGAAGCAACTAGGTCCAAAAACCAATTTAGAGACAAATTGAGAAAAAATTGAAAATTAAGGGACTCCTTATGGTTTATGCCTTAAAAGTTTTAAAAGATTATTTAAACCTCGTTTGAATCCATGAATTTCACCATCTATAGATTTTAAGAATTATATCATTTGATTTGATTATAAATCTATGGATTGTGAACTTACATTTATATTTCTTTCAATAACCACAATATATGAATTTAACAATTAATTTACAATTTTATCCTTTATTAAATATTGATAATTTATTATTAATTAAACATATACAATCAGCTTTATTATATATTTAAAAATTTTAAAAATAAAATTGGTTATTTTAATAGTTGAAAAATAAAAAAATAAAGTTATTATACGTTATAATATTTAATTACATTGCTAAAAATATTTTTTATTAATAACTTAACGCATATTAATGCTATAAAATAATAATAACAATAATAATAATAATAATAATAATAATAATAATAAGAAGAAGAAACAATTAAAGCAATTAGTTAAAATTAAAAGAAAAATAATTTTTATATTTTTAGGATGAAGAATAGTTTTGAAATATTATTAAGTTATTAGAAACAATTTTGGAATAAAAAATCTAGCAAAAATGTTTTATTGATAAAAAATCCATGAATTTTTAACTTTTCTTCTTAGGAGATAAAAAATTAAATTCTTGAAAAATAAATGATTTTGGTAGACGAAAGATTTTATCCAAAATCTTTGAATTTTGACATTTCAAATGATGAATTTGACATCAATTAATAGATTGTTTAAAATTTTTTGTTTAAAATTTTTCGATCTAAATATATTTTTTAAAAGTTTGATAACTATCATTTACAAATAAATGGCTAATGTCACTCTAATATGAAGGTAAACTTGATCCTAATTCCAACATTAAAAGTAAAGTTGTGCAAATTTACTCTTAAAGTATGTGAAATTCTATATATTAAGTATATATGTTGATTTATATAAATTTATGCCAAAAATTGAGAAAAAAAGCTGAACCAAACATATACTTAGTATTGAAAAATTGTAATTATGAGTCATTTTGAAAGGATAATTCGGATAGGTTTCATTGACATGAGAACTATGAATTAATGTATTTATAAGCTCAAAATTAAGAATGTATGAATATAAATTGAAACTCAAAGTAAATTTTTTACTAATAAGATATAAAAAGAAAAAGTAAAGGTAAGAATTGTTTGTCTCGTATCACTAAAATGTGAAGTTAGACTTGAGTTAATATATTAAAAGAGATTAATCACAATTAATCTCATGTCTTCTCTATATAATATAAATATGAGTTTTTGACTTGTGTTGGAAGAGATTTTGAGAGCTGAGTTTGGTTTTTGTTGAAAAAAAATCTTCTTCTTCTCAAGTGATAAAAGAGAGTAACAAATACTCACTGTAAGTAGATGTTGTGTGTTTAACAATTACTTGATATATGTTGTATCCTGGGAGACAAATGCTAGTTATCCTAAATACCGGTAGTAGGAGGTGAATTTATCTTAATGACATCGTATCAAACACATGCCTCATATTTATTTTTTATTTCATTTGTTTTTTATTTAAATATTAAATTAACAATTCTTCTGTTACTTTTTTAACATTTACCAAATAATAAAACACAACCTATATATAATCATTATAAGTGCAATTGTATGAATAATTTTTCTTTCTTCCAAAGTACAGGAAAAAAATTTCTTCATTGTAAGATTCTAATTTGAAGGAACAATGGAACGTATTCATTTTATTTAAAGTATAATTTTGTGGAAAATGATTAAGGAAGATGCTATTTTTTGTGCAAAGAGGAGACAAAACAGCTAGCGAAAATAAATAATTTCGGCCAGATAAAGTCTCAACCAACTGTTTATTAGCGTTAATTAATTTTATATTATTTGCATCTAAATTATAATTTTTTTATTTTATAATATTAAAATTATTAAAATTTTAAATTATTGTAAAAAAATTATTGTCAATCAATTTTAACGAGTTTTTCGTCGGAAAGCCCCTTTTTTTTTAGATTTATTGGGTTATAATGGTATCACAATTTCACCATTAGTTACTTTTAATCATATTTCTTGACGAATTATAGAAAAATTATCGCTGACAATGATTTCATAACATCACTATTAGTTACCTTTGGCTACATTTTTTTTTTTATAACTCGTCAAAAAATGAAATGTGGCCAGAGGTAATTATTGATGGAGTTGTGATACCATTATATCCCAACAAATTTACAAAAAATGAGTTTTCTAATTAAAAATTCATTAAAACTGATCGACGATAATTTTTCTGTAATAATTTATAAAATTAAATGATTTTACTGTTGTAAAATAAAAAATTATAATATAGATACAAGAAAATACAAAATTTAGCCATCATTAGTGCAATTAACACTAAATAATCAGTAACAAAGTTCCCCTTTCTCGACACATATAATAAATTTATAATACATTATGCTAAAATTAATTTTATTAGTATATTTTATATATGAATAAATATAAATAAATATTGTATAGCTATTATTTTTATAATTTTATTAATATTTATATCTATTCGTGTATAATCATGTCTCGTATTATATATATATATATATTTAATTGACTGTATATAATCGTTTTGTATTTTAGACATGTACATAAGACACAATACGATACATCACACATTACAAAATAAGACATGATATGATTAAATATGACACAAAATAAAATATGACACAACACGAATTGTTTGCACTATTTGTCACTACCCATATGCAGCTTACTAAAGGTTTGCTCAATTAAGGAATATGCTATTTAATGCTACTTGTTTCCAACTTTTTATTTTATTTTATCAAATTGTATTAAAATACTACTATTTCAATACAAATTGAGCAATATAAATAAGTAAATTAGTAAAATATAATATTTTAATACATATTAGGTAATAATTGAGAAAAAAAATTGGGACTAAGTGATATTTTTGTTCTCTAAAAATAAAGAAGACGTATTATTCAAAGAATAAAAAATATAACAAAAAATATACTATAAAAAAAAGATAATAAATCACATGGAAAAATATCATTAAGCGGATTTGAGATGAAATTGAAAGTTTGGAATTGGCCGTCGCCATCCCTGGGTTTGGGCTATTGTGAGGTGGGCTAGATTTCAAGACTTGATCAGTTTTTTTTTTCCCTTCTAATTATAATTAAGAATAAAAACAATAAATTGAAATATATTGAATTTGGTTAATTCAATTAAATTAATTTTACTTAGTTCAGTTACTTTTAAAAATTTTTAATTTATTCCGTTCAATTAAAAATATTAAAAAATTAATTAAATTAAAAAACAAATTTTTTGTATATATATATTTTTAATAAATTTTATAATAATAAATTTTAATTTTTATATAAAATAAAAAAATTATAATTTATAATAATTAGTTTTGTCAGATGATAAAATTATAAATTATGATAATTTATTTTAAATTTTATTAATTAATATTAATTGTATGATAATTAATTAATTTAAAACAATCTATTTTAATTTATAACATTAATTGATAAAATTATTAGGATAGATTTTAAATTTTTAATAATTAATAAAATATAATAATAATTATAATTTATAAAAACGATTAAATCGAATTGAGTCAAATTAAAATATTTCCATTTGATTAGCTTCGGCTGATGATATTTTGTGATTTTACAATTTGTAACCCTAAAATTTCTTCATTGCTTGCTAGCATTGTTTCCACAGACTCCATTGCATCTCTTCTAAATTATGTCAACGGAGGAGCAAACCCCGCCATGCCAAGCCATGGAGTCCCTCTCTGTCAACTCTGAGTTAAATTCCTCTTCCTCCTCCACTTCCCAGTAAGCTATTCTTCTCTCTCTCTTTCTCACAACTTTGTTATGTAATTCGATCTAATTGTCGTTGTTATCTGACGGTGATGGGGTCGTTGGTTCTTGAAAGTCAGGATGACTGCAGAGGAGAGGTTTCGTGTCGTGAGGAGCGTTGGAGAAGAGTGCATACAAGAAGATGAACTTTTCAATCTTCTTTCTAAAAAGCCCCAACCCATTTGCTATGATGGCTTCGAGCCTTCTGGGAGAATGCACATTGCCCAGGTAATTGTTGTCCTTTTTTTTTTTTCCTTATTTCCATTTTTTTCCTGAATCTTGTACCATATTAGATGATTATACCTAAACTATTATGTAATTTTCACGATTATTATTATGTTTCATACTTGTCTTGTGAAATATTTGTTTGTTAATTCCATGCATGTGCCCTTGACCTTATTAAGGCGTTACACTTATTCTCAGCTTGAGGTCAATAGTTTTGCCTTCAACCTCTACTGTATTAAGCAGGATTGGAAGTTTCAATCAGCTGCCTTGTTGATAGGTTTTTCTTTTGTCAAATCAAATGCTTATTTTGTTTTATTTTTGTGATTTTATTGGTATACAGGGAGTTATGAAGGCAATAAATGTGAACAAACTGACTTCTGCTGGTTGCAGAGTGAAAATTTGGGTTGCTGATTGGTTTGCCCAGTTAAACAACAAAATGGATGGTGACCTGAAGAAAATTCAAACAGTTGGACGTTATTTGATTGAGATATGGAAGGCAGTTGGCATGGATCTTGGAGGAGATAAAGTGGAATTCCTGTGGTCTTCTGAGGAAATTAATGCTAGGGCATCTGAGTACTGGCCTCTTGTTATGGATATAGCTCGTAGGAATAAGCTTCCTAGGATCATGAGGTACCTTAGTAGAGATTGAAATTTTGTTTTTTGTTTTTTATCTGAAAACACAATCATTTTGAAATGAAAAAAACTTTGCTTTTTTTCCCTTTCTAGGTGTTGTCAGATAATGGGTCGTAGTGAGCAGGATGAGCTGACTGCAGCTCAGATTCTTTATCCATGCATGCAGTGTGCTGACATATTTTTTCTCAAGGTATATGGCACATTATGTTAAAGATCTCAGTGCTTGGCCAAATAAACATTTTAATATATTTCTTGCATGCTCTTAATTATTCGTCTAGTTTTTTAATTTTTATATTTTTTTTAAGTAGTGGGTAAATTGAATTTTGAAAAGGTCTAATTGTTCTCTGTTATTCTGGCTAGCTAACTGAGTGTTGATTATATTGCATAGGCATTCAAAAGTGAGATATTTATGTGATGTATCAGAAACCACCATACATAACACTTGCCCCTTGAACAAAGAGAGAACAGAGGCATGCATGCAAATCATTGAGCTGTATCGAGTTGTGCTGAGTCAAACACCAATATTTGAGCTTTTATCGTTTAGACATTAAGTGCTGCAAAATTTGCATGCCACTTGGTTGTGATATAATTTGTCCCATTCCGCATCTCTTGAGAGTCAGCTTAAACACTTTGAGTGGATTGTGAGCTGCATTTCTGTTATAAGCAACTCGTCACTTTTGCTTTCAACCTCTTCTCCTTTTTTTTCCTGGTAAATGGTTATCAGTTTAGCTCAAATTGAAATAGAATATGATGAGGGTTTAAAAAAAAAATTGTTCATGTTTTATGCATTACTTTCCAAATTAGCTTGGGCTTAACTATAATCATTAACATAGCTGATTAATAAATATTACTTTTAACATAAACTTCTGAAAACATTAATTTTTGCAACATTCTTTCTAAAAGTGATGTTTTAGTAATTGCTTCAAAGCTTATAGGCTTTGCTTGATAAATTTCCTGTTTCTTTTATATATTTATCTTATTCTCCTTTTATATGAATATAAGAACAATCATTATGTGCTACCATTAGTTCCTAGTTTGTTTTAGTGTAAACCATATGCTTCATATGGTCTAGAAATTGTAATTATCATTGTGCTACTGGTAAAGGTTGCCTAATGTATGCATTAATATTTTCTAATTGCCAATGAGCTCTGCTTTTGTGATTTTTTGTTTATATTATGTTATTATATGCATAAATGGAATTTTAATGTGCATTTTTTCTATGGTTGCCATCCAATAGGCTGACATCTGTCAGTTGGGCATGGATCAGAGGAAAGTCAATGTACTTGCAAGAGAATACTGTGATGACATCAAGAGGAAAAACAAACCCATCATTTTATCTCATCATACTTTCCTAATTCCTTTGTTTCAAGGCTCAAACTGATTTTTGTGGGTATTTCCTTTGTAATTCCTGGATTAATCTTTGACATTGGCTGTTGTGAATGCAGACATGCTCCCAGGCTTACAGCAGGGGCAGGAAAAAATGTCAAAAAGTGATCCGTCCTCTTCCATTTTCATGGAGGATGAAGAGGTATGTTGAAGTTTTATACAAGTCCTGAGTGGTATTTATGGAAAGTTGAGACATAGCCCAAAGTTTTGCAGCTCACCCTGCATCAGAATGTAATAAAAACAGAGTTTTGTGCAAGGAAAAACAAATTGTCAAAAATCAAATGGTCAAACATGTAAAGCTAGTCCGTTATTATGGTAGTATTTCATTTTTTCTAAAAAAAATTCTTATGCATTGGTAATTTTTAGGCTGAAGTAAATGTGAAGATAAAAAAGGCATACTGTCCACCAAATATTGTTGAAGGGAACCCTTGTCTGGACTACATAAAATACATTATTTTCCCATGGTTTAATGAATTGAAAGTGGAGAGAAGAATTGAAAATGGTGGAGACAAGTAAGTAATGTCATGTTCAAGATATTTTAGCATTTCATATTTTCCTTTGTCATCTCCAACACGCCCATCCCCCCCGCCGGTGCCCCCCCCCCCACAAAAAAAAAAAGTCATTGTCTGTACTTTCTTATGTTAAGCAGTTTCTCTTAGTCATGTCACTCATTTATTCATAATCTGTTTTTCAACTTAAAGAAGCTGTTTCTTGATGTATGTATGTTCCTGAACAAAAATAGGACCTTTGCAAGCTTTGAAGAACTTGTTGCTGAATATGAAAGTGGGCAATTGCATCCTGCTGATCTAAAACCTGCTCTATCTAAAGCATTAAACAAAATACTACAGGCAAGCCATTTCTATCGTTTCTGTTCTAAATCATTTCCCCGTTCCCATTTTCTTACACTTTGGATCATAGCATGAGCTTTACATAATGGATTTGTAAAAAATGCATAACCTGATGTTGGCAGTTAAGTAAACTGGAATCAGTTGTTGAGAAGGGTTTTTCATTTTACAAATGTGTTATTGATAGTGGTTTTCTTTTTTGAACCTTTTGAAATCCTGATGGTGGTAATATTTGTGTTTGTGTGAAATCCCTTCTCATCTTAATTTGGTGGATCTTCCTTTAATCTTCTGATTAATATGATTATGTTAGGTAACTTTTCTCAACCTATTATTAAATATTGATCTTTCTTCTTTCGGTATAAAGCTTGTAGCTCATCTTTCGGTGCATCAACATGTGTTTTTTTGAGTGAATCAACAGTCAATTTGTTTTGTTCTCTTCACTACAACTGCAAAACTATTCATTACCTTTTGTTTAGTGGATGTGAAATAAATGTTTTTTGACATTTTATTTTTGTTTTCTTAAAGAACCCTCTTTTGTTCTTTTCTTTAACCGTATAAGATTTGAACCTTGGACCTAATTACTAAGCAAAATAGAATCACAATTTAGTAAAAGGAAAGTTGTTCGTTGGGCCCTCTTCACAACCAAGGCATTATCTAATAAATGAAAGAAGACCTTCATAGTTTGTTAAAGGAGTGAATCTGACAAGTTGGGAGGTTTCTTGAAGGAGGGGTGTGAAAAGGTAGTTTTGGGGTTTCTCAAGGAAAACTTCTATAGGAACTAAATGTTGTCTTGTGAGGAAGAATTTATAGTAGTTGATGGAGAAGGGGATGATTCATATTCCAGTCATCAGTGATTGAGCTGGTTAGAAAAGACTAGAGACTCTGGAGTTTTCTATTGGATCTGATGGGGTTATATCGTTATACAGCATGGAATTGAGTCTGTAGTATTGGACATTGATTGTGAAGTTTATGCAAGAATATTTCATTGCTTTCCATTGCTTGTTTGGGCTTTTGTTTGATGCCTCAGCTGTCATATATTTTCACTTCATATCCTTCTATGTGATTCGATTCAGTCCTCATTTCTTTCCTGGAGGCGAAACAGCTTTTCATTTAGTCGGTAAACCGTAAATCCTTATTTTGTGGTTCTATGTAGTCTACTATTACTGTCATGTGGTGGCCTATGTTGTTGATTATGGTGTAGAATAAAACTTTCTTCCAGAAACTTCTGTGTTTTGGAAAATAGAGCTAATGTAAGAGCTTATTTGATTGCATATAAGAGCTGACCTTGTAATTTTTAGAGATCAGAATATCATTATATCTTGTATTGGATGTTATCCTGAAAAGGAAAAATCACCAAGGGAAGGTAGGCTTGCAGGCTTAAGTGGTAGAGATGGTTGTGCTCAAGAATTCTCATCTGGTGCTGGTCTAAATCTACTTGGAGAAAGTAGGATGAGTAACAACACGTAAAGAAAAGGTAGGGGAAAAAGCAGGATTAGTAGATCTTTTCTTGCTTAGAAGATGTTCAACATCAAAGAAAGTTGCTAACTGGAATCATAGGCATGTGGTTGCAAACCAACATAGTAACAAGAAGAATTGCAAAAAGGTGATTGATCAAAGCAAAGGAGAAAAGCATCCATAGATGCCATCTCTTCACACAGTGATGCAGATCTTTATTCTCTTCCTCTGGCCCAGACTAAAGTTTCTGCCTGTCTTAAGTTGCAGTGACAGGGCAGAAACTTGCCATTCTGGCTAGGGGTGAGCTTTCAGTTTAAACCAAATCGAACTGGACTCTTTAGAGAGAATTATAGCTGAATTGATCCAAAGAAGTGAAAATTCTGATTCTGTTTGGTCAAATAACAAAAGAATTTCATTTAATCAATCAAACTGAACCAAACCATATTAACCCCTCCAATTATAAAAACCAAACTGAACTGAACTAGGCACACCTTTAATTGTGGTCTCATGCTTCCTGCGAGAAATTAGATGGAGACATAGTTGGTGCACATGATGGATAAAATTTTCTTGTTTGTGGTTGTTGATGAAATATGCAAATGCTGAAATTGCTGCCCAATTTCCCTGTTTAGTCAGATGATATGGTATTATTTTAATGAGTTAGAGAGCAATGATTCAATTGCTTTACTTGTATCTCTGGTGCACTTGTAATAGCAATATGTCTACTTTATTGGTTGCCATCTTGCTTTGAAAGATGAAGCCAGTTTCTTACCAGCTGTGCTATCAATTCAGTTGGTGCATTGGTTGCTGCTTTGTGTGGTTTGCAAACTAATTACTTGCCTGATATTTTCTGCAGCCTGTACGTGATCATTTCAAAAATGATGCTAATGCTAAGGATCTGTTGAAACGGGTTAAGGTATGTTCACTTGTTCTGCTTTGAGTTAATTTGTCCAAGTAGGATTGTTAATTGAGCCGAGTCTGCAACTCAGTTTGTCTAGTTTGAAAAATTCGGTTTAAGATTAATTCAGAATCAATTTATGGTTGAGCGAGGAAATGAGACTTAATTAATAATTGGTCTAAGTTTGAGATAGGTTAGGTCAAGAAACTGATGCCTGGATACAGTTTTAGCAAAGCTCTGGCTTTTGGTGAACTCAACTATTAATCTTGCCTGGCTCAATACAACAATTTTTTTTTTATAAAAAAAGCTCTTTTACCCTTTTATAGAATTTTGAGTGATATGTCCTCTGATGTGCAGGGTTACAGAGTAACAAGATGATGAAGAGCATGTTCATCTGTGAAGCAGTGAAGCTCTTATGCTTTTGGTGCTTGTTAGAAAACTGGAATTATATCTAGCATTCATTTGGGTATTGATTATCAATTTGACTAGCTTGAACTGAGATTTTACTTTTGTTTGCACTGATTGAGACAGAATTCAAATTAGAAATGCAAATCAGTCTGTAGAGTGGAAAACATCCTTGCTTCTTTTTGATAGAGAATCAGAAGGAAAGTGAGAGAGAATGGGGGAAGACAGGAGGATGACATTAAATTCTTGTTTGAGGTGTGGCATAGCATGTAAAAGCCCAACATTTTGATTTGAGCATTTACCTGAAATTACAGTAGCACTTTTTGTTATTATGTAATTTCCAAATTGGATGATGTATTAATACTTCAATAACAATGAAAATGTTATGGTAAAAGTGGGAAGTCATGCATTCACTATTCAACTTCTAAAAAGTTAAAAAAAAAAAAAACCTATCATGCAATTTATGTTCACCCATTATAACTTGTTCTATTTAGCTTTTTGAGAATTTATATGTAAATATCTTAATTTTAAAAGAATATTAAATTATTTAAAAAAAAGTAAAACTCACAATTAATATATTAATGAGTAACGAGTAATTATCATATAATTTTAATGATATATTATATCTATGGTTTAATATATAAATACTTTTGCTAACTTGCATTAAAAAAAAAAGTTATTTATGCATCTAAACATAAATATGCATATTTCAATTTTTATAAAGTGTAATATTTGCACCTTTAAAATAGATAATACAATAAAAAAAAAATTAACCAAACTAAATTAAACTATTGTCATTAATTCGATTCAATTTATTCAATTTTGAATACACAAAAAACTATATATATATATATATATATATATATATATATATGGTTTGGTTAATCAAATAAAATAAGCAAAATTGAAATTTAAAAAGGTTTAATTTGGACCAAATCGAACAGTGAAAAATTAAAATTGTATGGAATTGGGTTCAATTTTAAATTTTGGTTCGGTTTTTTTTGCTCATGCGCGCAACTCACAACTCATATAAGACAGGCTGATCTTTATCCGTCAATGGAAGTAATTAATTTCAAGGGTTTACAAGAGGGTTTTGGGCTTCTCAGGTTTGATTCGATTTCCTTTTTTCTCATTAATTTTCTGTTATTCTTTTCTTAATTTAAGAACAAAATCGACATCTTCATATTTTAGGGTGGGGTTTGAGATTTGGGGAATTGTTCTTTTGCTGGATTAGAGATATTCGACTAAAACAATAAATGTTCCAACTTTATTTTCATGGCTTTGTGGTTTTGTAATATTCATGGTTCTTGAGGCTGAACTGCACTATGTTCTAATATTTGTGTACCTGTTCTTGGGTTGATTTGAAGTATAAATTATTGATATTGATACCAAATTCTGGAACTGTGATTTCTATTAATAATAGAGAAGCGAGTGCATTAAGACTGAGTTTTGAATATGTTTCTTTAGTTTATGCAAAGGGATTAAGGAAAAAGAGATTAAATTTCTCTAGTTTTAGATGTGTATTTAGAAAGGAATGAAATTTATATGTTTGATTATATTTCAATTCATTTCCCACCAATTTGGTCGGGAAGCATTTGAAGGGAAATTGGGAATTCAGATTCCCCTGGTTTTGAACTTCAATGAATTGTCTTCTCATCTCATAACCAAACAAGGGAAAAGAAAAGCAATTGAAAATATTTTTCAAGAATATTCTTTCTTTCAACCTGAACATAACTGTAATACCTGTTTTTTTGGCTACTTTTCAGAATCGTTTGTTATAGTATATCGAGTTGGCTGAGTTTTTGGTTGCAAGATGAGTGGAAGTTCCTCATATAAAAGCCTCGCACCTAAAACCAAGAATCTGGTAGTTGCTGGTGGCCTGAGTGCTTTTGTATTAGGTGTGTATTTCTATACTATGAGGGCTGTTGGAGGTACAGATGAGCTACAGATTGCCATAGATAAGTTTGAAGGGCAGAAAAACAAGCATGATGCTTGATGCTTGATCTCATGATTTTTGGTGCTGTGATGTAAATCAAAACAGGAATCATCTTCTCAACAAACTGTGTTTGTCTTTGCAATTTCACAATTTTGCAGTTTTTAGTCAGTTTTTATCTCCATGGATAGTTGAAGAAGGAAATGAAACAAGGGTTTCATGTTTCTCATACCAGCTGTGACTGTAATTGTGTGGGAATTAAAATGGATTGGTAGGTGGCTGACATGATATTTAGGAAAAGAAACATGTATGGTCTTTCATTTTCAACCTGTGCTACTTAAGCTTGAATGAATTGGTGATTCTCTTGGCTATCAATCTTAAATTATTAGCCTCCTTATTTATAAAATGCTTATCATCTAATCAATAATAATTAAATGAATAATATTTTTAATAGGACATTTAATTGTATAAATTCATAAAGTTTAAGAGATAAATTATAATTCTTTTTTAATTCCAATTGGTTGAAATTTGATGGTGATAAGATATGCAATACAAAGATTATGAAGGGAGTAATGGTGTGGGATGGAGGTCTTACCTCATTAATTAGACCTCATTTTAACTTGCAGTTCAATTAATACTTGAATTGATATCATATTTATCCAACTTACCTTAATGTATGCATTCATTCAACTGATAGAAATAAAGTTGAATTTCAAAGGGTTTAAGTAACTCATCCATAAATACCTATACAATGAAACTGCCATCTTCATCCCCATGAAGTAAACACTAGATAATGTGTACCTCTTCAGGCAAGCATGCATTATTCTTTTCATGAAATATATAAAAAAACAGGAAGAATGGTTAATCTTCGGCAATTCTTCTGTTTCATAGTGGTGCTGTATTTGGCAAGACTTTGGCCGGCTGCAGCAGAGTTTAATCCGCCTGTTACTTCTTCAATTAAGTCGTGGTTTCAAAATCCACAGGTGAATCTGGCCATTTACAACCAATTAGATAATAAGAATGCCCTCACCATTCATTGCATGTCCGAAGATGATGATCTTGGTGAGCATCAGCTCCCCTTTGGAGGTTTCACTCGATGGAAATTTCGTGTCAATTTCGCTGGAACGACAAGATTTATATGTAATTTGAGCTGGAAAATTCCACAAGGAACACAATTTATTGTAACACTTGTGGTTTTTGATGCATCATTTGGAGATGATCAATGTCTTGAGCATGGTGCCTGTCGCTGGGTGATCAAATCGGCAGGCTACTCTTTTTGGAATGGATTCTTTAGCTGGAGACCTTTTCCAGGAAGCAGAATCGTAAACTTCTAATGGTAAGGATGCATACCATCATTGGTGATTATGAATATCACTCATCGCCAAAACTAACAAATCAATAAAACAGGAGTTTATCCTTCTTTCTCAAGAAATAGGTATTCTTTCATTATTAAGTTTCTCCCAGGCAATCAACTTCAATTAAATAAAATGCTTTCGCTCCCTTTCGGTATCTTGAGGTTGCCTCTCGATGCCTGAAACCAAGTAGGCATTGATTTGGTAAGCTCAAGTTAATAATAACTGACAAATACATATATCCGGCCTTTTAAGGCGCAGTAAAGTAGAACTTCTATGTCCTTTCAGTTTTCATCTCTTAGCCAGAAAAGTTAGTAATGACCGAAAGGCCACGGATATTATGACAAACTTGGTTAGTTTAATCTCGGATGGAGAGAGAAGCTTTCAATCGTCCAACAAGATGTGGCAGTGTCTTGATGGTATCCTGAATTGACTGGTCCACGCAGACCTCAAGAGCATTCACAGCATCAGATCCAATCTGTTGAAGCTTAGCTGCTTCAAATTTGTCTTGGCAAACCATCAGAGACCTATTCAACCTTTCCTGGATTCAATAAGAAATTCAAACCATTCACTGTCAGTATTGCTAATATGATACACAATTTCTGAAATACAAGTATGGAGATTGGATAATTTAGTTTGGATTTCTATTGCATCTGTCATTGAGACAAACTCGCTCCAAATTGATTTACTTAAACATGAACTTTTCAGGTCTAACTTGCTCTGACAGAAGATAAATGCCCTTGCACAAATTTCACATGGCTCTAAGTTAACCTGAATTTTATAGATATTAAAGAACAACAGCCTTGGTGTTTCAGATTTATTACTCCAACCAAAAATCGCGCACAAAAGAGAGCCCTAATATTCCCTAAGCACAGAATCTATCAAACCCTAGAACACATAAAATTGAACACAGGATTTTACATTTATAAAGAACATGATAATGAAGTTGTATCACTCTCTTCTATGCCAATTTGAGTTCATTTTCATGTTCACATCTCCTTGGCTATTCTGATATGATATTGCTAGTTATGAATTATAGGCCAATATCCACATGGCAACATCTCCCAGTCTTTTAGCTTCCAGTGGACAACTGGAAACCATAGTTTGCTCAACATCTACTTTATATATGCAACAACTTACAATTGTCTAATAGAAATTGTTATATCATCTATGCTCAAGGAGGAACCACATACTTGAAGACTATCTTGAGAAAACATAATTTCAGTTATATTTAATTTGAACTCCAGATTTGTCTATTATAACAGAGCTGCTGAGAGCCCAGATTTGTGTGCATTAAACAGAAGCCACTGTTACCCGGGGGCAGAACTAGAAATTTTTATTGAGCCAACCAAGTACAATAAAATAAAACTTGTTAATATGTAAGTATAAAATAATTAATAGAAAGATATATAAATGATTTATCAAGCATCAAAAAGTATCAATTATAATGTGTGTGTGCATAGTATTTTAGACCTTGAGTTGAACAAAATCTTTTACTCTATTAACACACAATATGCAAGTTCTGAGCTGAATAAATCTTCTAGGCTGAATGTATTGGGGGGCTGAGTCCAAAATAATAAAGGATTCAATTAACATTTTGATTCTCTATTTCTTTTTAAGCTTGGTTGGCCCTCCAAAACTAACAAATATTTCCTCCATTGCCATCACCAATAAAGCAAAAACGGAAAAAAAAAAGTAAGCCATTATATTATATTCCAAGAAAACAGCATCTCATATCATTAATTTCTTTAGCAGAATTGAGAAAAATATGATTAATGTTAATTGTCTCTCCCAACAGACATCAGCCAGTGCGGTCTTCCTCTGCTTTGCAAGGACATAACTCTCTCTTGTCTCTCTTTTTCTGTCTCTTGCAAGGTTATATAATACAATGGAAGCACAATAAATGAGTCAGTGAATGCTATCCAATCTCTTTCCAGGACAGTCTCATTAGCATTACATCTGAGTGCCATGCAAAATTTTAAGATGCAAAATATAAACTGCAAAATGACAAGTCTCACCATTCCCTCACTTAATTTTCAGGTTCAAGCGCATTAACCAAATTGGACAGGCAATATGTCTAGAGGTCTGAAAGATGTTACTTCTTAAGCTATGAATTTCACAGTTTGGAACCAGTGAATTTAGGAAGCATTGTAACTGGTAATATTAACTACTAATATTTCAATGACCAGTTAGTTTTGCAGCTGGTTTGCTATTTGCTTCTGAAAAAGGTCATGCCATGTGGCATTCAAATTTCAATGAAAAAGGTTCCGTAAATCCATCTATAGGAGTATCTACTGGCCTTTGGTTTGTGTTTGCATGCATGAGAGAGAGAGAGAGGGAGGGGCTATGAGTGGGGGACAAGTGTTACAAGTAGTAGACTTTCAATCTGAAGGGATGATCACTAGGAAAGAAAAATTCGAGAAAAGGAAAAAATTATGAATTATGCTTCAGACCATGAAGCATGCCAGGCGTTTGCTGGGCATGCAACAAGCTCTTTCTACAATTAACCAGGCTTCACAGTTCTTGATAAATTCCCAATCTCATGACTTGATCCTGTGTTTTTTTGCCCGTGTCTTCTTCAAGTCGACTAACAATGTACACTAGCACAACACCAACACCAACAAAAACATAATTCTTTCTAGTAGTATCCTAACGCTTATCCTTCTTTAATGAAAAGGAATTTAATATTTGATTGAAACAAAATGGAATTTGGAGTGGAGAACACCTAAGCTCACCCTTTCCACAAATTCAGGATGGTAGAGTTAATCCAAATTAAAAATCCCAAATATCACGTGGGACAGGCATTAGGCAACTGGCACTTGACCTCTTAAAATTCAATCCCTAAAAAATATCTCATGGTGTTAATATTTATCTGAAATTTGGTTACATTGTTATTTAATAGGAATCCTTGCAACAACACCTTGAGGTTTATGAGTGTTGTTGGTAAAAAATGGGTATACCATGTAGAGTCTCAGGGACCATGTTTCTATTTTTTGTTTTACTACGAATGAATGGACAATAAACAGAGTACCCGAAATAGTGAGAAGTAATTTGGAACAAAAGGACACTGCTAATCACATTACATATAGATTATTCAATAGTCTCTAACTTGCATGTCAAACATCACAAACACAAACATGAAAGCATGGTTTCAACAACATGAAATGCAGCATTGTCAACTCTAATATTAGAAAGATAGCATTAGGCAATTTGAAAAGCATTCTCACTGCACACAACGTGCGGAGAAGGAGAAAGATGAATATATGTTTCCCTTGAAAGAAGCAGCTAAAACATTATATTTGGACTAAGGAACTATGGAATTAGTACATCTAGGAAGGAATATCTCTTAGCTTGTAGTTGAATTGGTTGATAGTGAGTCACCGATATGGAAGAGCACCCACTGAAAGGACAAATAATTTTCATTTGATTTCATTCACCATTCTTTTGGGTCGTTCACAGGAAATATTGAAGAGCTCACAAAACATACTCAACAAAGAAATTTGTAGCGACATACGGTAACACATCATGCATATATTTAGGCAGAAATCAAAATGATGCCCTCTTAAATGTTTAAAGAAATAAATTTTTTTTTAAAAAAAATGGCAGTTCATTCCCCAGGGCTCACATTTCTCACTTGAAACATATTAAGCTCTCTAGTTCCATTTCTGCACCCAGGAAAAAACAGACGTCCATTTCTGACCCTATATATCATCTGAAAGTTATGTTCACAACCAATTTTGATCCTAAAATAATGTTTTAACAGTAACTTTCGTCTCAGAATTGTACTTAAAGAGAAAAATTTGTCAGAAAAAGAGAAACTTACTTGAAATTTGGCCATCTCGTTTTCAAACTGATGTTGAGCGTTAACGACGGGAACACTGCAATTTTCAACACAACGGCCTATCTCTTCTTGCTTTCTTCGCCTATCAAAGCATTCATATGCACATTTGAAGTATGCTTGCTGCAAGAAATCAGTTTCAAACAATGTACCAAAGAACGAAATAAAAGGCATAACCTATGCTTGATTGCACAAACTGACTTAATATTTTCAAAGAAAAGCAAATATCAACCAAATCAAATTTCTTGAATAACCCTAAAGTAACCGTCTAAAATAAAGCAACACCCATGTAGGAAACGCCAGAAAACATGAACCCGCAAGAATAATAGATAACATATGTAAACCTGAAGGGTGAAATTGACGTGATCTTGGACAGGAGAGAGATGGGTCTGCGCAGCTGAATTAACCTCATCGAGCTTCCTTCTTAATCTCTCCGTTACCATTTGCTGTTCAACTGCTGCAATGTGATCCATTTTTTTTCAAATTGAAATCCTGCCAATTGTTTTTTTTTATGTAAGCTGTAATAGCAAAAATAGGGTTTTATAAGGTTTTTGGTGGAGGTTACAGACAAAGTCCAGTAGGTGGGTCGGGTCGAAAGTTACTAACCCAACCCGAAGGCCATTTAATTTCCTCCCTCTCTCTCTTGGACTTTGTGGTTGCGTAGTCTTTTGGTTTTCTTCTTCAGCATCAGCGTTCTTTCGAAGAGCGAGAAGCAAATGGAAGTCAAGGAGAATGACCCAATCTGCAAAGAGATCCCAACTCTTCTCTCCTCCTTCGTTGACACGTTCGTCGATTTCACGGTTAGCGGCGGCCTCTTCTTGCCCTCTCTGGATTCTCGAAATGAACAAACTATTCACAATGGAACTTCCGATTTACCAACTCACTACCCCGCAGCGAGTCGTCTGGTTGCAATTGGGGATTTGCATGGTGATTTGGAAAAGTCCAAACAAGCATTCAGGTTAGCTGGCTTGATTGATAGTCGTGATCGGTGGTCGGGAGGATCCGCGACGGTGGTTCAAATCGGGGATGTACTTGATCGAGGCGGCGAGGAGCTGAAAATCCTATATTTTTTGGAGAAATTGAAGAGAGAAGCGAGGAAAGCTGGAGGGAATTTGATCACTATGAATGGGAATCATGAGATTATGAATGTAGAAGGCGATTTTAGGTATGTGACAAAGTTAGGTTTAGAGGAGTTTTCAAATTGGGCTTATTGGTATTCTTTAGGTAACAAAATGAAGAGTCTTTGCACTCGATTGGAAAAGCAGAAGGATCTGTTTGATGGAATTCCTTCCAGTTGTAGAGGAGTCAAAGAAGAGTTCTTTAATGGTTTTAGAGCTAGAATTGCTGCATTGAGGCCTGATGGCCCCATTGCCAACAAGTTTTTGTCCAATAATTTGACTGTACTGGTTGTTGGGGATTCAGTTTTTGTTCATGGTGGGTTGTTAGCGGAACATGTGAAGTATGGATTAGAAAGAATGAACAAGGAGGTTAAAGATTGGATTCGCGGGTTAGGCCAGAAATCTGCACCTGGTTATTGTAGAGGGAGAGATGCAGTGGTTTGGTTGAGGAAGTTTTCCCGTGAGGCAGCAAAGAACTGTGATTGTACAGCTCTTGAGCATGTTCTTGCTACCATTCCTGGGGTGAAGAGGATGGTTATGGGGCATACAATTCAGCAGGCTGGGATTAATGGGGTTTGTGATAATAGGGCAATAAGGATTGATGTGGGTATGTCAAGAGGGTGCATTAATGGCCTACCTGAAGTTCTGGAGATCAATGACAAGTCAGACTTAAGGATATTGACATCCAATTCACGCCATAAGAATGAGTACAAGTCTTATTTGGAGGGTGGCAATAGGGAGAAGGGCATTGAGTTGCTGGTGCAGGAATCTGGACCAAAAAAAGTGGAAGGGAAGGCTTGAGAGTTTGATTATCCGGGGCAGGGCAAACTCAATCATGTATAAGATAAGATAAACATTGTTTCCTGGAATCAGGGTTCTAAAGAAAAATATTTGAGTATTTAACTATTGATGTGTAAAATACTTTGTTTTCTGGCTGGTTAATTCATAACTGTGACTATGAACATGCCTTTTTTGCTTCTTAGCTCGAAAAAGGAATATGCTTGCTCAAAATCTATCTCAATTCATTAGATTACAATTTGTTATAGTTGCCTATTCTGCTTTAAATCCACTAGTACGTTTCTTCGCCATTGCTTTAGATTCTTTTAATGTTCAATTTGATACAACAGTCAATAACTATCTCATGCCCATTAGCAAATAGCTAAACTTCAAATAGTTTCTGGAAAAGTTGTATTTTTGAGCTTTTATAAAACTGAGGAGAGAGAGGATTTGTTGCCATTTTAATTTAGCTATGACATCATCAATGGTGATGGCAACCACATCAATGGATAATCTTGATCTCTTTTGTCATGTTCTTTCATATTCTTTCATCGCCACTTTACTCTCCCATCTTCAAAATCTAAATTAAGTTCTCTATTGCGGTTGATAAATTTTTTGATGAGGGGTGAAAGGAGATCCCTGCCAAATAAATTTGCATTTATTTTGACTGGTTGACTCTAACATGTTAGATGCAAGGCTACCATGGATCTTATCAAAATTTTGATTGTGACTAAAGATGTAAATATATTATATATTTTTGAAATAATGTATTAAATCTTTTTTTTTTTCTTACCAAGTCTATATATATATCCACCAAGTGAAGGGGTAGTTTAGCCAGATTTCAAATTGTGGAAACTAAAAGCATGGCTCAATCTGATCTGATAGGTGCTAAAAATATTGTGGGTGCAAATTGAACTTTGAAGGCGTACAGATAAAACTAGGGTGTACTGAGCTGGATGCTGGCATTCATGTTTTAATTATACTAATCGCCATTCAATGTCATACTGGCACTCATTGCATGAAATTGGCCACCCCTTGAATTACACTAGTTCTATTCTAATTATATAAATTATAACAAAAATTATTTTAAATATAAAATAAAAATTAAGATAATTTTATATTATAAACAATTTTTTAATTATTACAATTTAAGTAGTCGGAATACTGTTAATATAATTTATCGCGATCTTCTTGAAAAAGTGGCATAATAATTTAAAGTTAATTAAAATGATATATAATTAAAAATTTTGAAAAAAGAGAGGAAGAAATATTAATTAAAAATTTAAATATATTGTTACATCATATTACATTATACTATATATAAAAGTGGAAATAAGAATGGATAGATAAATTTAACAAAAAATTAATCTGATTGTATTAATTAATTTTGTTGATTTTATCATTTAATAATTTAGTTTATTAGCAAACAATATTAATAATTCATTAATAGAGGTCAATTCTATTAAAACTATGTAATTTATTATATATATAAAAACAGATAACTAATATTAAAAATAAAGAAAAAATAATTTAATACAAAATATTAATGGATAAGATAATTTTGATTATAGTAAATAATTAACAAGTAGAATGAGCTAGATAATTTAACGTAATTTTTTTATTATATAATATGATATAAAAATTAAATATAATTAATAATAATTAATATTTAAATTAAATGAATGTAATTTAATTACATGATAATTAAAAATAATAAAAATTAATTTACTGGATAAAATTACTATTATACAAAAATCAAATAATTAGTGATAAGTCTCATATCTAATAATCAAGTGCAAAATTAGTTAATAAAAAACTAGTATTAAAAAATCAGAAAATCATTAATCACATCACAACATAAAGTCTAACATTAAAAGATCAATTTATCCTAAAATTGAATCTTAAGAATTTAATTGAACTCATTTATACTTTAGGGCAAAAATATTAATTAATTCTATTGGTAAGGACTTAATTGCACATTTGTTCTTATAAATTTATTAATGGATAAAACAAAAGTGATGGGCCCCAGTTGACTTCCACTCATTAACCAGCGTTACGTCCACGCTCCAAGAGAGCAAGTGTAAGTGTACTGCTTCAGAAAATGTAACGCCCTCGCGCAAAAACCACCAAAATTTGCCAAACCCTAACTGCAACGGGCAACAAACCTTCTCCCTTCGCTTTGGCAAACCCTGATTCTCTTCTTCAAAATTCCCTTTTTCATTCTCTGCCATTGTCACTTCTACCGTCAATGATTTAAATAAAATTTTATTATCTTCTCATCGTGATATTATCATGTCCGGCGATCGCCCTCCGGCGGCCGGAGACGGAAACGGGAACGGAAATGGCATGGTGGCTTCTGGGGACTCCGGGAAGCAGGTTAATTCTCCTGTTTTGGCATCTGTGACTCCTAGCCAGAGGCTTAGGTTGAACCCTAATAAGGATCATAAGCCCGAGAGCTATGACGATCTGCAATTGGATTTTAGTCCGTCCGTTTTCAGCTCGCTGGAGCGGTATTTGCCTCCAAGTATGCTTGGTGTGAGTAGGGACGACAAGGTGAAGTTCATGAGGGAAATTCTGTTGAAGTACTTGCCCCATGGAGAGCGAACCAGGGTATGTTCATACATGGTTGTATTATTTTCTAATTATAATTTAAACAAAACCATTTTACTTAATCTTTGAGGTAAAAGAAATGAGATCGAATTGAATTCTTTTCTCTTTTGCCTTCATCCTCAGTTTCTTTCTTTTCCTTAGATTTTTGTT
Source organism: Balakata baccata (assembly GCA_949630135.1). Classification (NCBI taxonomy): domain Eukaryota; kingdom Viridiplantae; phylum Streptophyta; class Magnoliopsida; order Malpighiales; family Euphorbiaceae; genus Balakata; species Balakata baccata. The sequence goes on from CATIWF010175711.1 coordinate 71,481, forward strand.
TTTCTTTTCATTTGGTATTTAGTTAACAACCAAACTGAGCGTATCCTAAATTTCTCTTTTTCGGATTTTTCCGTCGCTGGTTTAATGTTCTAAAGGACATGTTGTTTTGATTAAAAGTTGAATTGACGAGAGTGTCTGTAGACTCTGCATTCTGCTTGAGCGTGTATGAACTTCTTGGTATAGGAATGTGGAGAAGCGTCCAGATCCCTTCCAACAGTTGACAAGAAGAGTTAGACTATTAGTTGCTTATCCAGTTTTGCAAGGTTCAATAGAACTGATATTTATGTATGGATAATGGAGGCAATTGCCCAGAAAGAGAGGAGGAGGGTGATAAATTTGATGGTGGAGCATTTAGAATCTAGATATTTATAATTTGTGGTGGAGTTGCTTCCTGTTCTTTTTACTAGATGGAGAAGTTTGCTAGCAAGTAGCGATAGCATTAAGTTTTTGCCTTCTAGTGGACTAGAATTCTTTATTTAAATCAGAATCGCTTACAATTTGATTAAGTTTTGTTTGGTAGCTCTGGATTTGGACAGTAAAAGCAGTATGGATTGATCATATTCCTAAATAGATGTGGAATTGGCATTGTCTTTTAGCGGACTTTTAGATTGTTTTCCATAGGTCAAAGAGTGCATATAAATACATAGATGGTCATAGTTTGTGAACAGTATATGGAGTCTCTTTTTTGTGTGTTCTGAAATTTATTGGTGGATAGATGAATTTGGCATTGGATGGAATGTAGCCCAGTGTTTTATAAGCGGTAATAGTTAAGTCTTAAAATTATCTGTTGATCCAAATTATTAATTTTATCTGTGTGCGCCCAAAAATATTAAGTTTTGTTTATCTCAGAACAAAAAAAAATCATTAAATATATAGAAAACAATTATCAAAAACATAAAATTAACAAAAATATTTTGAAATTAACTAATAGATGAAAATGAGAAATGATCAAAAAAATAGAAAAAAAAATTAAAAAATAAACTTAAAATTAAGAAAAATTTATGAAAATGAGAAAAAAAGTTCGAAAGTAAACTTGAAACCAAAATAAATAGGAAATGACAAATCAAGCACAACTTTAAAAAATGAAACAAAAAATGGAAAATGATTGAAGAATCCCTTGACTAAGGGTATTTTTGTCTGTTCAAATAAGCATCTCCTATCTCTTTGTATGTGTGCGTGTGTGTAGGTGTTAGTACAGATAGGAGATATGAGAAATGACTGCTTGTATTATGTAAAACTTAACTGTCTAAAGATCTGAGATAGTGTTCCTCCTTGATCTCTTTTTGTTAGGCTCAAAGACATAGAGAATACAGGCAGAAGATAATATCAAATTATCAGGTATGAGACATGATATATTTTAGCTTTATTAAGTTTACAGCCACGAAAAATTTGCAATAGTTTTTCCTATGTTAACTGTTATTCTGAACAATGTTATATCTTTTATCCATCTATATTATTAAGGGTTCTGGAAACAGAATTATGATCCTATAAACTTTTTTTTTTCCCTTCTGGTCTCCAATTTCATCTTGTTCATCTCCTTCAGGTCTTTCTTCTTGGGAAAACAAATGATGACTTTTATGAAAATGAAACTTGCTAGCACTTTTTAGCTGTTATCTTGTGCAATTTATTGGATAATTTTTACTGGCGATCTTTTTATTCATTTTAATTGTAAATAGAGCATTTAGGTAATTGTGTTGGACCAAATTTTTATGCTGATTGAGTTTTTGGATCCTTATAAATGATGAGCAAATTGAATCTCTTAGAAAACCATATTAACATTTCAGTTCAATTATTGAATTGTTTTGGTTTTTAATAAAAGAACTATAATTTCTAAGTAATTATTTATGTATTGATAAACTATATTGCTGATTGTTAATTAACATAAATGTAGGTACTTCAGTCACCATTTTTGGGTGACCAAACTGAATGAAAACTTGAAACTAAACTGAAAAAACTTGATTCACTGGTTCAGTAGGTTTTTGTTATGGAATATATATCCGTTCTTTGTCAAAGGAGTGGAGCTTAGAAGTTTCTTCATGTTCATATTTGCTGCCACCAGATGATATTCTGGCTACCTTATTTATTCATATCATTTATGCTGTTGATCCAGCCCTTAAATAGAGAGTTATATGCAATACACCCAGCAACTTTCTTTGTCCCATCTTTTCTCAAAGCAATCAGTGATAACACAGAAGAAAGTTTTAGAAGTATAATGTCGGAACCCTCTCCTGGTGTATTTACATTTGAGATGCTTCAGCCGCACTTTTGTAACTTACTATTATCAGAGGTAACATCTATTTCTCTTTCTTGTCTGCCATTGCAGTTAGATACTTTTTGCACTGATAGGCCAATGGATTAAAATATCTTAACCTCTGGTGCATTTTTTTCAATTTTAGTTAATCTTCAACTTTTATCTATTTTACGTATAGCCTTTGGTATTTGAAACAATTTTGACCAGCTCATTGAAATTGCAAGGCTTAATAACTAATATTTACTCAATGTCTTGGTGAATGTCAATAAGGTCATTGAACTTCAATTTGCATCAGTAAAATAACCCAATTCTGATTTTTGTTTCTATAAAAGAATTATTACCAGAACTTTGTAGATATTTACGTTTCTCTTGTATCGATAAGTGAAAAAAAAATATAACACTGGTAATTGCAGAACCTCATTGTATTTATTAATTTGTGAAGCTACTTTTTTCTTTTTATTGTAATTAATAAAATGTTATTTTTTAATTGCCTCTCATGTTTTCCCCTTTTCCATCACTTAAATCGGGATTTTCTATCCCCTGCCCTTCCTGCCCCTTTATCTCTCTCTGCATCATTCACCACTACCATTGGTCATTCCAATTGAAATGCCAACAAAGAATTATTCTTCTCTTTTTATTCTGTCACCATTGATCAATGCATGGAGGCAGGAGTAGCTGCAAGAGAAGAGAGCCCTCAGTTGAGACTGCAGCAACTGGTTGAAAGAGGAATGGCTCGTGCTTTCTTCATTTATTATGCCTTGTGGTTGTCTTCCTACAGCTACTAACTTTGCTGGGCCATACAATTGCTGTTGAAATTTTCTTATTTTTCTTTTTAAAGTCAATTTTTTACATAATTGAAAGCAAAATCAGCTTTCCTTTTCTTTTCTTTTCCTTTCTTTTTTTTTTCCTTCCTTATTGAAACAATATAAGAAAGGAAGGCCTTAATTGGTATGAGTTTTTATCCTTTTTTTGTAGAACTTGTATGCGCTTTCTTTGACCTTGTGCTTGTTGTGAGCTGGCCACAATGTCAAGTTATGAATAAAATTAGATAAATTAAGAAGATTAAAGTGACAATTTTGTCATTTCACTAAACATAAACATAAAAGATGATAAAAATTTTTAATTTGAGAAATGTTTTTTTTTCCTTGGTCAATTCTGATAAGTTGCGCAAAATTGTTACCATATTAACAGTTAATGGTAAAATTGATAAATTAAGAGAATCTAAAATGAAAAATGCAATTTTTTTTTTTGGCCATTTGGCATGTTTATATATGTTGATGGATAGATGTCTATGCTTTGTGTCTTATGTTAATTTGATTTCCTAGGTTGAAAATTTTGAGAAGTGGGTTAATGATGCAAAATTCCGTATCATGCGGCCAAATACAATGAACAAGTATGGTGCTGTCCTTGATGACTTTGGCCTTGAGACCATGCTTGACAAGCTTATGGATGGTTTCATTCGTCCTATAGCTAAAGGTTAATATCTGTACATTTGTACTTATCTAGGTGGTTATACATATGCATATGATAATTGGTTTTTCTTTTCCTTTATTGCAGTTTTCTTCCCTGAAGTTGGTGGGTCAACACTGGATTCTCATCACGGTTTTGTCGTTGAATATGGTAAAGATAGGGATGTTGACTTGGGTAAGTTCTTTTTTAATATATTCTAAAAATGTTTATATTTTCTGGTGTTTTATAACTTGTAGTTGGGCGAAGCAGTATGTGGCATAAGGACGATGTAATCCCTTGATTATAGGTTTTAGGGTTTTAATGTTAACTCTGAAAATGTCTTCAATGAGCATTAGTTTGAGGCATGCTTGCTTTGTAGATGACTTTTTTAGTTTTTGTTTTTGTAAATAATTATTTGGAAATGACAATACTAGAGATGATATGTGACTATTAGAATGCACCAAAAGAGGCAAGTCAAGGACTAAAAATGTATAGTTAATAATAATTGGAAAGGATTAATCAGCCAAGAAGTTTTGCTTAGTGTGCCACTATTTGTGTACATATTTTGAACATGATGAACATTGTACGGGCAATTTTTTAATATGATTCCCATAGTGTTTTTATTAAAATAAATTATAAAATGGCAGCACGTTGGAATTGGAAATAGAATAGGATTGCAAAATATGGTGAAATGGAACATAATTGGATATTTTACAGAAAAAAAAAATTGAATAAGACTATATAAAACATACAAAACATGGATTTATTTTTGTTGTTAGTATGTATGCCTATCAAAGATATACTCTTTATTTATTTGTTAACAATGGCTGACAAGGTATGCAAACCTTCAGCATGCTGTATCCTAAGATCGAACTCAGATGCTCCTTAGCTTGTATCCATCATTGCAACTCAAAACTAAAGTATGGGCTGATTGGTTTTCTCTAGCGTTCATTATTGTAATTTTCACAATAGTTTGAGATTATTTTGGTAATAAACCCCTTGATGATTAAGAGTGTGAATTTGGATGATGGATTTCCTAGGCCTGCACCTGGATGGCATCAATAATAGCAGACTTTTTTGTAGTTTTCTTACATAAGTTCTAGTTTAAATATTTGTTGGCTGCAATTTCAATAATAAATGGTCATGCTTGTCAAAATTGCCATTTTTTTTTCATAATGATATCATAGCACCAGAAATATATGATTTTATTTATAGAATAGATGTACCTGAGTTGATTTTTTGCTCTATCGGACTGCAGACTCTAACTATAAATCATTTTACATTTGTAGGCTTTCATGTAGATGACTCAGAAGTAACTTTGAATGTTTGCTTGTGTAAGCAATTTTCTGGTGGAGAATTGTTTTTCCGGGGCATACGATGTGATAAACATGTAAATACTGGAACCCAGCCAGAGGTATGTTAGTCATTAAGGTGGACCAATTTAAAGCATAATGTAGCTAAGACTATAGTGTATTATTATCTTTCCTAAAGAAAAGTTTTGTTTTGGTATATATTTTAAAATTAAGATGAAAGAAGCATTGAATTCTAATTTGACTGTCAAAATTAGTTTGAAGTAACCATTTAGTGTGCTAGAGTGAAGATATGTGTTTTGCTGCATTGATTTTCATTACTGCAAGTGCTGGGTGTCTGTTGATCTTGTAATGAGAATTTTGATGTCTCTCTTAAATGTCTCTACTGTAAGTTTGTGTTATATGATGATACGAGAGTTGTAACATATTTCTGCAGCATTCTTAACCCTTTTATTATTATTATCAAGAATATGGCTGGAGGCATTGCCTATGGTTGTTTTAAAACTTATTTTTGGGACAAAATAAAAATTCTAAATTTACAGGTACTGTTATTAAAGCCTTGACAGTGTAACCACATGACATGCAGACAATTAGTGGATATATATAATAATATAAACCTTTCTTTGGATTTTTACTGATTCTATTTATTCATTGAATAAGTGATGATACAACAGTTCTTACTCGGGGAATCTTTGGGCTTAGTTTATTTAGTTTCTTTTCCTTGTGTCAAAATTGGTTTATTTATGTAACTTTGACTTTTGGGATGTAACTAGTGGTTTAACTATGGAACCTTCTAGTTTTGCAAGGCATATAATGTTTTGGCTTATTGGTAATTTTTTCATTTTTGCATGTGAGTTTATAATGTTCACTTTTTTATGAGGTATTTTTTGTGGAAACAGGAGATCTACGACTATTCCCATGAAGCTGGCAAAGCTGTGCTTCATCGTGGTCGTCACAGGCATGGTGCTAGGGCCACAACAGCTGGTTATAGGGTCAATCTACTCCTTTGGTGCAGAAGGTAGTTTCCTTTTTCATGTTTGTGGGGCATTACCTACTATATGATTTGATAAACTTGTTAGGTTTTTTTTTTTAGGTAAATTATTGTAATCCCTCTGAGATTTAGTTGAATACACTAGTTCATCTTTCTATTTTTAGAAATATATTATGAAGTCCCTTAGGTTCGATTTAATATATTTGATAGTCATTCAATTAATTTTTTCCATTAAATATAAACAAAATGTCAAATTTACCATTCTGTTTTTGTCAAAAAAAATACCAAAAAAATTTTAATGTCATCAACTTTATACCAAAATGTCAAATTTGTCTTTTTTTTAGTATAGTATTTTTTAAAATAACAAAATATCAAATTTATCAAAAAACAAATAAGGGATTTTTGGTATTTTTTAGTTGACTAATATAATATTTTAGTTGATTAACGGAATATTCTATTTAAAAGTAATAAAAGGTCTTTTTAGTTATTTAAACCAAAACTGCGGGACTTTATAATGTATTTCTAAGAATGAAGAGACTAACTAGTATATTCAACCAAACCTTAAAGGTGTATTAATAATTTACTTTTTTTTTCGCCCTCCAATAACAGGCAAGAAATAAACTTTGGTCCAATTTCAAATCATGGTTTTAATGATCAGTCATCATTACTAATATACATTCTCTTTTTCCTTGATCAGTCCAGCGATTTGATTGTTGCATGACCAATTTGTGTCAAACTTTTAGTATTCTGTTATTGCTTGCAACTTTTTTTTTTTGGTTCATATCTAAAGATTACCAATTATATATTTATAAAAATCCAAGCTTTTCTACCAGATCTTTATTTTGTTTAATGTTTCGGTTTTATCATGAAAGCTCTTTTCAATATGTTCCAGTTTACAAGGTCCAGAAATTTACTGTAATCACGTGTGAGAGGGTTTTACTTGGTTTTTTTACTCGTGTTTAATCTCCATTTTTGGAGTATACTTTTACTTCGGCTCTACTTTTGCCAATGATTTGACCTATTTGGTATTTAGATGGAATCTTGATGTTGTGGGTGTCCTGGTTGTTTTTTCTTGTATTTTCTTTTTCTAATAAGCTTTTCATTGTGAGCTTTTTTATGAAGTTTCAATTATAAAATTTTGTTGGCTTTGCACATGTATTTCTGCTGCCTCTATGCAGTTCAGTGTTTAGAGAGATGAAGAAATATCAAAAAGATTTCTCTACTTGGTGTGGAGAGTGCTCACGTGAGAAGAATGGAAGGCAACAGGCATCTATTGCCGCTACTAAATCGGTAATTTTCATTTTATGTTTTTTCTTTCTTGCAGGATATCTCGGGATATTTTAGAATGCTTTTTTGAATAATAGATTTACCCTTATATGACTGGGTACTGTCCTTTGCAATTCATACTTTTGCCAGTGTAACAAGGTATCAACAGTAATTTTGACCAGCTATTCTACAAAATTGATCTATTTTAGGGGATATGGCCTAAATTGCGAACACTAAACTAGGTCAAAGGAAAGAACATATCAATATTATGTGGTATGCTAATTGTACATGATTCGCAACTAGAAAATAAAATTTTTCTGTAGCTGTAAAAATGATCTTGTTTGTTTAACGTGTTTTGATCCCGCAAAAATGTAGTGACAAAATTGTTATGCGTTTGAGGATGTACATTGTATAGAAATATGAAGCACCAAGTACTTGCTTCAATCTCTCAGCAACAGGATGGTCCTGTGTTCTACCCGAACTGTTTAGACGCTTTTTCCTGATTACTTTTAATTCTTTTTAAAATTGAAGTGGCATGACTCCATCTTCCTCTTCACGATTGAATTTGAATAAATGCTTTGTAATGCTCAACTGTATTGCTGAAATTGATCATTAAGCTGATTTCTGCAGGAATTCAAATAAATGCTATGTAACGCTCAACTAAACTGCTGAAATTGATTATTGAGCTGATTTTCTGCAGGAATTGCTTAGGAGAGACAGTGAATCCACAACATGAGGTGTTAATAGTATGATGTTTTGTTGAATTATGTAGCTCTAAACTCCGGTGAGATGACCGTAGCTGTGGTAATATTTAACCAATTCAAGTTCACTTCTGCATAGCTTCTTAACATGACATGTTTGTATGTATTTAGTGTGTCAGGCAAGTGTAACAATTTTTATCTGCAGAACCATGAATTCCTGGAATTTTTAGTAAAAAGATTTTACCACTCTAGTTAGCATTGTAATTTGGGGGGAATTAGCATTACCATGATCCACATTTGCTTTGTCAATAATTCTGTAACTTGTAATTTTTTTTTTTAATGATCTTCAATGTTGATCTCTACTAGATTACCGCGAGTTTACTGAATCTATATTCCTCACTATCACTAGTTTCTACCCTTTTAGACTTTGGTGTTGATACTGATTATTGTAAATACTATAACAGAGATCATTTCATGCACATGTTATGGTTTTGCTTTGAGATCTATAAACTGTGGTTGCACTATAGGTTTTGTAACTCTTATGATTTTTGAATGTTTAGTTGACTCAGGTATAGACACTAAGGCCTGTTTGGCATTGCGTTTGGAAAAAATGCTTTTCGGAAAAAATTTGTATTTTTAGTTTTTTTTTTGTAGTTTTGAAAAGGTTTGAAAAAAACAGTTTATAAAAAATTAAAAAAATCAGTCAATTAAATCAAAAAAATTTAAAATCTGCTTTTAGGACCATCAACAACAATCCAAACCATAAGAGTATTTCCATTCATAAAATTGGATGATGATTTCAAATAGTGGTTTTCATTGCCACATTCAAACACATTTCAAATATATTTTATCTTTGTAATTAATATCAATTTTAATTTATAGGACCTAATTAATATTATAAAATATTTATATTCATTATTAAAAAAATATTATTTATTTATTTTATTTAAATTATTATAAAATAATACAAATAAAAGCTTACAAAATTAGAAGCTACTAAAATAACTATGCAATTGAATTTGCAATTTTTTTTAATAAGCCGAGATGTTATATTGTTAAAAGGGAAAAAATCATTAAGAGGCAAGATTTTTTACGTGATGAAAAAAATCTAGTCTATAAATAATACATTAAAAAACGAAAGGAAATATGGACAAGTCTCATGTCATAGCGAAAAAATAAAAAAACTAAAAGAGCACTTAGATGAATCCACTGAAATAACCATGCAATAAAATTATTGAATAGGATTTTTCAATTCATATTATATCGGATAATGATACTCTTAGGGGTATTAAACTTATTGTATTTGAGAAATTTTTTCAATTAAAAGGTTGAAACTATAAATTAGAAACATACTAGATAATTTCAATTGGATTGGTATTACTATAACGTTCACATCATCTAACTTGACTCAAATATTATTAGTATCAAAAGAAAAAATTCACAAAAGAAACCATACAAAATTGCTAACTCCACCAATTATTTAATCGGCTCCGAATCATCCTAACTCGTCTGCAACTTTGTTCCCTTCCCTCTATATATGGTTGGTTTTAAATCTTTTGATGGTTGTAAATTAGAAACAAAATTTTTGAAAATGTTACAATTTGACATCCAAATATAATTTTTGGTTAAAAAAAATGATATGACAGTCAATATATATAATTTCCGGTAATATGACATCTTGACTACCTAGAGAAGAAATACAATTAACAATTTTTCTGTTATTTTTTTTAACTAAAGAAATATATTCTTTAATTGAGTATGTGTGGTATGAGGTTCAATTGAATAAAAAAAAGGTTCGATTGATTGATTAAACTTATAATTAATTAAATTAAACTTAAATTGAAGTTCAATAGATTAAATTGAGCTTCATTAAATAAACTTAATTGCATTAAATTAAAATTTAATTATTCAAATTGATGTTCAATTGATTAATTAAACTTAATTTACTTTATTGAGCTTCTTTTTAATAAATTAAAATTGAATAATTGAACTTAAAATTCTAAATTGATTATATAAGGGTTCAATTTTTTTTAATTTAATCAAGTAAAATTGAATTTAAGTTTAATTAATTAACCAATTGAACAGCACTAACTTAATCTATTTAAGTTTAGTATTCAATTTTAATTTATCTAATTAAACTAATTTATTCAATTTGATGAATTATATTTCAATTATAATTCAATTTAATCAAGTGAATTTGAATCCAATTTAATTAATTGAAGTTCAATTCAACCTCATTTTAATTAATTAATTGAGCCTAAAATATCAATTGACAAGATTTTTTAAATAATTATTCTGATTTTATTAATTGTTCCCAACATTTAATTTTGAATTAAATAACTAAGTAGTTAATACTAAATAATAAATAAAATTAATTAAAAATATAAAATACTAAATTTTCATATATTTTACTTTAAGTAGGATTAATAATACATAATACTTAATATAAAATAAATAATTTTTAAAATATTAATAATTAATTTTGAAGTAATTACTAATTAGCATCAATGAGATCTTTTATCATGTTCGGAGAAAAAATGACCAAACGTGTTTAGCATTCTCTCATGTTTGGCACTGATGGGTTTTTATTTGGAAAAAAAAAAAAAAAAACCTATGCCTTCGCCATGAACAACTAATAAATAATAAAAATACATATCAGACTCACTAATCTTCCATTGCTAAATTAAAACAGTTCTCAGTATTCTTATTAGGTCCATTGAAAACATTTAGAATCTGATCATAGTTCAGCTTTCATAAAAATATTAACAGCTTTGGAATATTTTTGTGAAATAAAATGTTTAATGTTTAAACTAATTCAATTAAAAGAAAAAAAAACATACAGAAAAAGCAAAAACAAAGAAGTATACAATTAAAACAACAAATAGTGAAGTTGAGAAATAAACAATTAATATGTATATAAACGGGAGGGAAATCCAACTAATCAATTATACCAACAGAGAGAAGAGCAAACATGAACTAATCTGCAGGTCGGAAAAGCTAAGATGAAGTTGAAGCAGACATACCCTGATAAAAATTTAAATCCAAATTTGAGTGTAATGCTGTCTCTTCTTTATCCTCTCTGTTTTCTTCTTCTGTTCTCAATTATTATAATGATTCTTTTGCAAAGACAGAAAAGAGAGAGAGACCTCATGAGCTGGAACATATTGTATTTCCCATGGAATTTCCTCAGCAATTAATGATGCCATCTCATTTGATTTCCCGCAATTGAATAGGTTTGAAAGGGCATTAGGGAATTTGAATGTAGCTGGCACTGATTTTAGGGACGTGCAGTTTTCCGCTCGCAGTACTCTTATATTCGACGGAATATGCGGTAAAGATTCAGGGCTATGGCAGTCTGCCAAATTTAAGGATTTCCAATTACAAAGATGTTGGATGGAAGATAGGCAGTTTGTTGAGATTCTCACAATATGAAATATCAAGACTCGCAAGAGATTTCAAATTGCAAATGGAGGATGGCAATTCTTTTAGACCACCATATGATGCATCAAGTTTCCACAAGGATTGGAAATTCCCCAAATACTCCGGCAGATTGCTCAGATTCGTACAATTTCCAATATCAAGCTCCATAAGAGATTTCAAATTGCAAATGGAGGATGACAATTCTTTTGGACCGCTAGATGATGCATCAAGTTTCCACAAGGATTGTAAATTCCCCAAATGCTCTGGCAGATTGCCGAGATTCGTACAATTTTCAATATCAAGCTCCTTAAGAATTTCAAATTGCAAATGGAGGTTGACAATTCTTTTAGACCACTAGGTGATGCATCATGTTTCCGCAAAGATTGTAAATTTCCCAAATGCTCTGGCAGATTACAATTTTCAATATCAAGGTCCTTAAGAGATTTCAAATTGCAAATGGAAGATGGCAATTCTTTTAGACCACTAGATGATGCATCAAGTTTCCACAAGGATTATAAATTCACCAAATGCTCTAGCAGATTGCTGATATTCGTGCAATTTCTAATATCAAGCTCCTTAAGAGATTTCAAATCGTAAATGGAGGATGGCAATTCTTTTAGACCACTAAATGATGCATTAAGTTCCTTTAAAAATTGTAAATTTCCCAAATGTTCTGGCAATTTGCTGAGATTCATACAATTTGTAATATCAAGCTCCTTAAGAGATTTTAAATTGCAAATGGAGGATGATAATTCTTTTAGCCCACTAAATGATGCATGAAGTTCCTCCAAAGATCGTAAATTTCCTAAATGCTCTGGCAGATTGTTGAGATTCGTATATCTAATATCAAGCTTCTTGAGAAATTTCAAATTGCAAATGGAGGATAGTAATTCTTTTAGACCACTAGATGATGCATCAAGTTTCCGCAAGGATTGTAAATTCCCCAAATACTCTGGCAAATTGTTGAGATTCTTACAAAATGAAATATTAAGACAATTTCTAATTGTTTGCTTTATTCCACTTGGACTTAAATCCAATTCTTCTACACTATCTGAAATTTCTGGAAGGTGATCAAGGCTTACACACCCATCTAGATTTCCCATGGATGATCCAATGTCAACTAAATTCCAACATTTTCCCAAATTTATAACCTCAAGATTAGGAAACTTCACCAAAAGTGAGATTCTGGTCAGATTCTGTCTAAGAGGCTGTATAGAAAAAAAGATAGAAATATATTAGCTAGCAAACCTGAAATGTAAAAAACCTTACAAAATTTTAATTCGAAAAAGACGCAGATCAAAATGTACCTTATTCCAAATAAGTTGTTCTAGTCGGCTAAAAGGAATGCAAAGTTCAACAAGATTCTGTAGATTAAAATTGGATGGCAAACTGTTCAATGGGTAGTTAACCCACTCAAGGCACTTTAGACTATTTGGAAGAAATTCAAAGCCCTCCGGAAAGAGTATTTTGTCAAAGTTACAGCTAATTACTTGTAGGTATCTGAGTTTGCGCATATGAATGAAGGCTTTGGAACTTATCTCTATATCATCATCATACTCTTTCACATTTAGAGATATGCCTTCCACATTTTCGGACCCTTAACCACAAAAAATAAGAAAAAAACATGAGCCTGAAATTCAGAAAAATTAAATATAATAAAAGATTACCTATACGAGAAATTTGATTATATAGATATATGTAAAATAAAAAAACAGCATATGATTTCATCTTTACCACATCATTCGTCAATACACCTTTGATGTCCTCGTATCTCCATAACCTGCTTTGGTTTTCGAGCTTTTGCCCGCTTTGCTCCACAACAATCTCTTGGCCCATCTGCTGAACCAAGTCATGCATTTCAATTATCCCTCCACAATTAGTTATGGGAGATTTATCACAAAGGCGGTCTATTCCATTTTTTGCATGGAATCCAAAGCAATCTAACGTTCTTTCTACTTTTTCTGAAAAATGTCGTCTGAAAAAGCATGCAATATCAAGAAATATGCTCTTTTCATTTCGACCAAGTCCATCAAAACTTATTCTCAGAATTTTTTGAACGTCCGGAGGAGGAATGCAATTGAATTCTGCCAATGCAGCTTCCAAATCGCTTGTTCCTTTGCCTTTAAGTTCAGAGCCTAAAACAACAAGAGCCAACGGAAGTCCATTGCAATAGTGCACTACCTTTTTTGAAAGCTCTTTATATTCTTCTTGAGGATAACATTGGTCAAAGGCATGCCAACTAAAGAGTTGAAGAGCTTTATCATAATTTAATTTCTCAGCTTGATATATATGTCTCTCCATATTAACATTTTCAAGCACTTGCTTATATCTACTTGTAACAATAATTCTACTCCCGGAGCCAAACATCCCTGGAGAATACAAACCTCTTGAGGAGCTTGATATATATGCTTCTCTTATGTTGTGTTCAACGCGTGCATACCCAAGAAATACATGTTCAAAGTCAAATTTATCTTCAGCAAGTTCATCATCATCATCCACGTAAGAGATTTCAAATTGCAAATGGAGGATGGCAATTAGTGTAGACCAGTTTTAGATGCATTGAAAAAATCCAAAGATTGTAAATTCCCCAAATCCAGAAAATTGCTTCTGAGTCAATATCGGTATTCTAATCCTTTTGTTTCATTGTCAGGTTTGGATTGCCGAAAAGAGACATGGCTTCAAAACATGTTTGGACTCCGGAAGAAGATGAAAAATTGGTTGAAGCTATGCTTGAATTGAAAGAGAAAGGTATTTGTAATAATCATACTATATATAAAAGTGAGAATAGGAGGACAAACAAAATTACTAAAAAAACTAACATGATTGTATTAATTAATTGAATTAATTTTGTCATTTAATAATTTAATTTATTAGTGAATAATATTAATAATTTTTTAATTAGAAGTTCAATTCTGTTAGAACTAGATAACTATGTTTTATGTATAAAAAAATAGATAATTAATATTAAAAAGAAAACATATTATTTTTATATTAAATAATTGATTCATTCACATTTTATTTATTATTGATTTTATCAGACCGAAAAAAAACTATTATGACATAATTGTTGGAAAGATGGTGCTCTAAAAAGGGGAGTTGAATTGGTAGCAAATAGAAATTTTTTGGCTTAATAAATTTTTTTGAATGTTTGAGCAATATGCAAATAAAATTTAGAAAGCAAAGGAGTAAGAGAAGATTGTACACAAGGATTTATAGAAGTTTGAGTGTTAGCAAACACTAGTCCTCTCTCCAACCACAATTGGGAGTACTACTATCTCAACTTGAGATTACAAGAGAGTTTCCTAGCTAATTCACAACTATAGAGTTTTCCTAGCTCAACCACAACTAAGTATTTTCTCAAGACTCACACCGAACCCAAATCCCTTGTGTTTTAATAGTTCATACAATAATCAATTCCTTATATTTTGAATAGGCTCATACACAACTCAAACAAGACTTTTTCTCATTATGATCACTCTTACAACCTATATCTAGGTGTTTAAGATTAACACTTAAACCTTTCTTACAATATAGATAAGAAATAAAATTGTAAGAGTTTTGGTACACTTAAAATTAAGCTCTTGTGTTCTAAGGCTTTTTGGAGGTCTATTTATAATGTTTACCTTCCAATTAGCCGTTACAAATGGTGCAAAAAATATTTTTAACGTTAAAAGATGATTCATCAAAAGTTATCTAACAGAGACATAAGAAATTCATAATTCGTTGGAGCCTTACACGTGGCAGCATTGAATTTGTCATTTTATTCAACAGCTAGTCTTAGTCAAATTTTCCGGTCGTAATAAGAGTTTCTCAATCGGAAAATCATATTTTTCCAGTTGGAAAACCATATTTTCCGGTTAGGATAACTTTCTGGAACTTTTGACTTGAAGGTTGGAATGCTAGAATCGAGCACTTCCTGAGAGGGGAACATGCCTTTCTCAATGGGGAAACTGTCCTTCAATATTTGACCAATTTGTTCACTAAACAAATCAAATCCAATTGACTTGAAATTTTATACACTATCAAAACAACACTAGATGAAGACATTAGTAGCATTTAATTTGATTGTCAAAATCAAAATAGAGATCAATCACCCTAAATTCAACAATCTCTCACTTTTTAATTTTGACAATCAAACTAAGCAAAATAATAAAATTGAGTATACAAAAAAGAAATTAACATATTGCAAAGTAATTATATCAAATTTCAAGGCAATCCATTTTGATTATCATGTTTCATTATAAAAAATCACACTTTTTAGATCTCAATGTTTTCAAATGATCTCTCATCCTTTATGTTCTTATATTTTGCTTATGTTTTCTTATATTTCTCCCCTTTTGTCAAGTTCAAAAAGAATATAAGCAAATATAACATAAGATTAATCACATAAGGCATAAAGAGAAAAGATAAGAGAGAATGTTAAAAGATTAAACAATATGATACCAAAAAGTTATAGTATATATATATATATATATATATATATATATGTATATATATAAAGGTTCCTAAAACATAACAAGGATATGAAAATAACAAATGTTATCAATTGCTAACAAATGATAGCAAATGATACCAATTGTTAGTCATACAAACACAAATAAAAAACATCACGATAAGTATGACATCTTAAAGCATAAAAAGGAGTTTAGAGAATGCTTATTGATATGAAGATCGTTCCATAATCTTGAGGCACTTTTTCTTAGAAACTGAATTCTTCTCTTGGGATCTCTTCTTTAAGTAGCTCTCCTTACTTTATGCCAAGTTTGAGCATGTGTCTTTGACTATTTATGGGCAATCTATAAAAGAATCAAACAATTTTTGGTACCCATTCAAATTTGGGTCCATGGGGTTAGCTCTAGAAGGTTCCCAATGAGCCTTCTTTATAAAACAATATTTGTTTATGTGCCCAACTCTTATACAATAATGGAGTTGCTTGGATTTAAACGTTTTTTGCCACTTTGCATGGGGTTTAGGTTTCACAATATGAAAAGAATATGAATGTAAGCAAGCACAATTTTGTGTGGAATGTGTAACCTTATGTGCATGCCTTTTATACAAAAATACATAGTTGGTCTTTTGACATTTCCCTCTTGGACCATGTGAGTTTTTACTACTCTTCTTTTGAGTAGCGGCTTTGGTGTGTGTCTTACCTTTGGCTTTAGAGCCAATTACCTCAATGAATGAGGTTTGTGGTGTGCTAGCCTTAACAAATATTGAGCTAGGTGGAGATGATAATGTTGAAGCTCCATTGAAGTCTAGACCATGTCTCACTAAAGGAGGTCTTTAAGATAGAATAAGTGTATCCAAATTTTCCTTCCCTTTATGAAATTTTGAAATTGAGTTTCTAAACTCTTCAACCTCACTTTTTAAAATATTATTTTCTTTAAGCAAATAAAAGGTTGAAGGTTTTGATGAAAGATCATCTAATGATTTTCTAAGAGATTCATTAGATATTTTAAGCTCCAA
>CATIWF010175743.1:0-13714 GCA_949630135.1 Balakata baccata
CAAAGTGCAGACCTTTGGGGTCGGTGATATCATGACATTTTTGTTTTTGTCATATGTCATATGGGATATGGGTAGTTAATTTTGTACATGTCTATTAGATTAAAGAACATGTATTTATATATGACATAATTTTGTAAACACCGGGCTAGTTTAGCCTAAACTGGATTTATTTTATTGGATGAATGATAGTTTTATGCATGATATAAGATATAGACTAATATGTTAAAATGATAACATGGAAAATATTTGTATGAAAGGATGTTAAGAGATAATAATATAAGGAAAAAAAAAAGTTTTAAATTTTCACAAGTTTTCAATAACGGAAAGTCTATAACACTTGCTTATATAGTTGCGTTAATCTTAATTATATGAGAGAGTGTTACAGATGGACAAAATGACCGTAAAATACTTACTACTTCTATTTTATATATGACTTTTAATAATTGAAAATTAGTAATCTTTATATAAATTATAATACGAGTCCAATATCTAATAATTACGTGCAACGCAGCTAAGCTAATTGTATTGGTTAATATGTTTAATTTTACCATTTAATAATTTAATTTATTAGTGAATAGTACTAATAATTCATTAATTAGAAGTTTAATTCTATTAGAACTAGGTAACTATATTTTATATATATAAAAAATAACTAATATTAAAAAGAAATAAAAAATAATTTAATAAAAAATATTATGAATGTACCGTTAAAAAATATACTAGACAATGTAATTTGTATATAATAAATAAATTAACAAACATAGTGGGCAAGATAATTAATGGACCAGATAATATGATATGGTTCTTTTTGTATATAGTATTATATAAGAATCAAATATAATTAACAACTATTAGTATTTAAATTAAATGTGACTTAATTACATAATAATTAAAAGTAACTAAAATTAATTTGTCCGAAAAGATTATTATTAATATTTATTTAATAATGATTAATCCAATTATTAAAAATCATGTGTATCGCATATGAATGATTGAGAATAGTGGGAACAGACAAAATGACCGTTAAGTACTTACTGCCTCTATATTATGTATGACTCTTAATAATGAACAAATTAATAATTTAATAAGCTTTAAAATAAATATGTACTTTTATAATTCGATATGAATAAAATATCATAATAAAACAAAAAAAATTAATAAAAAAATAAAAATATTATATAAAAATTAAATGATGATTAATAACGAATCTAATAATCACGTGTAAGCACACCAACTTGATTGTATTAGTTAATTGAATTAATTTTGTCATTTAATAATTTATTAGTAAGTAATAAAATAATTAAATAACTTAATAAGTAATAAAAATATGTTATAAGTAATGAATATGTAACAGACAATCAAGTTCAAAATGATGTACAATTAAAATATAAACATTAAACCTATAAGTGAACAATCAAATTCAAAATGATAAATAATCAAATTTATAATGGTGAACAATTAAGTTTAAAACAATAAACAATCAAATTCTAATAAAAAATTTATAAATTCATCAACATAATTTACTATACATAATTTATTATTATTAAAATCGTAAAATATTTACTATCTCTATTTTATATATAGCTCTTAATAATGGACAAATTAATAGTTTGATAGAATTTGAAATAAATATTACTCATATAATTCACTATGAATAAAATATCATAATAAAATGAAATAAATTAATAAAAAAATTACATAAAAATCAAATAATAATTAATGACGAATTCAATATTTAATAATGACGTACAAACTAATATATTAAAAAATCACAAATGTTCACTTTTTTAACAAGACTTGTACCACTTTAAAGGTATCTATGGATAAATATACATACTATTTATTATTTGAAAAAATCTAGTTTCTAGCCAAAAAAAAAAAAACTAATAACTCATGCTTATATGGACACAATAAAAAAAATGATATATTAGGAAAAAAAAAATGCATCAGTAGTCTAAGCTACAAGAACGGTTGAATCCCTTATATCTTTTTATTTCTAATCTAAGGTATTAATGGATAAAAAGATAAATAAATATATAATTTTTTTAGGAAATTAAAATGACAATAAGAATTTGACACATAACATCGTTTGACTCTATTGTTATACAGTAGGGTGAGGAGGTGTTATATTTATTGGTAATAGAGCACGATTTAGTCAATCTTATATCTATAAATTATATAATATGAATTGCATGCCACATTCATATACATTAAATTTATGTTGTTTTCCTCTAACTATGACCCTTAACCATTTGGACCTGATTTTTTAGATAAATTTTGAGGACGAAATTTTTTATGGGGAAAAAATTGTAACGTCCGCTAGTTTAAACTCTAAGACATGAGCGTCGCTATAACATATACGTTAAACTAGTTGGAATTTAAATTAGGACTAAAAAAATGAAAAAATAACAATAAATATTTAAATTTTAAATCTATTAAGAGAAATCGAAATGTTTGAAATAAATTAAATAATAAATAATAAAATGAATAAATTTGGTGATAATACTTTCATTTTATATTCTTATCAAGAGGTGATAAGTTATGCATGAGTGTTGTGTGAAAATCTGTATGCATGTGTGCTTGTGTATGGGTGTGTGTAAAAATAAAATAATAAAATAATAATAATACAAAAATAAATAAATAATTATCTAGCTTAATATAAAAGTGAGTTTTAAATTAATAATAATAATAATATTATTATTATTATTAAATATAGTAACTTGTTGAAATTTTAAGTTGAAATAGGATTTACATATTCACATAGAATATGACATTTTGACATATAAATGTGATTGAAGATATAGTATGATTATGTTAATAAATAGCTTCATGGGTGTAATTTAATGGATGTTTATTATGTGAATTATTATTAACTGTCATTTAATTTGAATTTTAATATATGCTAATAAAGAAATAGAATTGTGATAGACGAAAATTTTATGAGTTAGAAACTTACGCATGCATTGATAAATTATAGATAAATGATCATATACTTAAATGAATTATCTATATGAAATTTGTAAAATATGTAGATGTAAGCTCATGACTTATACCTAGACTAGAATATGATAGACAAGTTGGTATGCCAATTAGAAAACTTTAAGACGCGAACAACGTCGTGATACTGATATTTTTAGAGGCTAATGCATTGAATTTGTATATAATAGACGCATAAAGTTGAAATATTGTTATGTAGGCGCTGAGTTATTTATTATTAGGCTGCTTGGCAGTTGAGACTGTAAGAACAGTTGAATCTCTTATGTATTTCCAGTTTTGGTTTAAGGTATTAATGGTTAGAAAAATAAATAAATACATAATTTTTTAGGAAAGTAATATGGTAATCAGAATTTGACATATAGCATCGTCTGACTCTACTGTTATACAATAGAGTGAGAGGGTGTTACATCTGTAGACTCCACTTATAGAGATTGCATGTAATCCTTTCCTGATAATTCATCTTTCTTATGCAAATGTGACATTATTCCTGTTATTGATTATGATTTTGGTGATGACGAGAGGCTTGATGAAGTTTCTGTTAATTGAGAATTATTCCAAGATAGGTTCCATTAATTATTTATTAATTATGGAACATATATCAAGAAATGAATTTAGCCAAGTTTGAGTGTACTCAAGTTAATGTATTTAGATAAGGTTTAGTTAATTAGGTTTTAGATACATGTGATATTAACATTAGTGATAAGGATGTTTAGATTTATGTGAAAGTATTTAGCGTAGGATATGAAGGGTTATTTGGTATGTGAAGGGCCATTAATTATAACTATATATATAGATTTCATTTGTATGAAGTTAGTATGATATATGAATGATGAATGAAAGTATGAAGCATGAAATATAAAGTATGAAGTATGTACATATGTATGAAGAATCAAGTCTTCCAAGAATATTTCATGAATGATGTAGTTTTTTGCTTGGTGTATTTGCCAACATATTTTATATTAAGTTTCGAAATCAATAAGTGGCATTAGAGCTAGGTTTCGATCCTGGGACCTATGGGTGAATCCAATTAAGATGTTTTTAAATCAGCATATTAGTTTTGGTCCTTTAAAGTTTAATGGAAGCAATTATCATTTATGGGCTTTCAAGATGCAGACATATCTCGAAGCCCTCTATTTGTGGGAAGATTTTAATCCACCTTCTCTACCTTCAAATCCAACTTTAAATCATATTAAAATACATGATTAGGATAAGCAAAGGAAGCCAAAAGCATTGACATGCATTCATCAGGTTATCTCTGATGCAGTTTTTACAAGGATTATTAATATTAACTCTCCAAAGGAAGTGTGGGACAAATTAAAGTTAGAATTTGAAGGCAATGACAAAGTAAAATCTGTCAATTTAAGAACTCTTAAGAGAGAGTTTGACCTCATGAAAATAAAGGAAGAAGAATCTATTAAAGACTATTCTTCAAGACTAGATGTGGCAAACAAGATTAGATTTTTGGAATAAGATTTTCTAAATGAAAATATTATTGAAAAACTTCTTATCAACCTACCATCAAAATATGAATTAAAAATTTCTGTCATTAAAGAGTCTATTGATCCTAAGACTCTTGGTATTTCAAAATTGATTAGCAGACTTTACACATTTGAAAAAAGAGTAAATATAAAAAATAAAAAAGATATTGAAGGAGCATTGTGAGCAAGTCACAGAGGCAAGAAAATAAAAAAGATGGAAAGAAACTAGCAAAAGGAAGTTTAGATAAAAGGAAAGGTGTGCAGATTTATGCAAATTCAAATAAAAAACTATCTTATCCACCATACAAGTATTGCACTAGAACTAATCACAAGGAGGAAGATTGTAGATACAAAGGCAAGCCTCCTATTCAATATAGGTTTGGCAAAAAGGTTGGCCATATTGAAAGAAATTACAGACAAAAAAAGGCTCAAAGCAAAGGAGGAGCAACTCAATAAGCAAATGTCGTAGAAGAAGAAGATGAAAAGGAGCCCAAAGCAAATGTATTTCTTGCTTCACAATTATTTGATTCTAATTCACATACATGGCTCACTGATAGTGGATGCACTAGTCATATGGCAAAGAAGGAGAGTCTATTCCATAGCCTAGGTAAGTCTGTTATGATCAAACTCAGACTTAGAAATGGTCAAGTTGTAAAGGAAGATGCATATACTATAAATCTTGATGAATCCAAGTTGTGGCACTGTAACATCTCTTGATATACCAAATGATGTCAACATGTATAAGTTCCAAAAACATGATCAATTAAAAACTTGTTAATGCACCATGGTCATGATAACTTGATAAAAATAAAACATTCATGTGTGAACAAATAAAAACTTTCTTTTACTTAATCAAAATACAATATATTAGCCTCACTAGCCAAAGCTTACAAAAAGTTTACAAAATATATGAGGAGTTACAAATTTACATGTCATTCATGCTTAAGGCATGTACAAGTGTAACTATTCCCAACCCTTTAAATGCAAACCGAATTCAAAAGAAATGTATGAACATATCATCATTTCTAGGATTGAACCTTAGCTCCTTAGTGGCTTTGTCTTCTTGGCAACTCTTCTATCTATTTAAAACATGCATGGGAGATAAAACATCCATATGCTAAGCATACCCTGCTTAGTGGTACAGATAAGCATACCATCCACATGCATATATATAAATATGCATACCATACAAGCATACAACCTTTACCATGCTTTATCTTCATTCAAATGTTCATCATGCATATACAACCATATAATTTAATCCATAACCTTATCATAGGCACAACATTGTAGTATTTAACATATATCAACATTTTAAGCTCTACAAAGCTTATCTAGTTGAGAGCGCTCAAATACTAGACCTTAATCTACCTCAACTAATAAGACTATGAGCGCCCAAATACTGGGCCTTAAGCCACTTTAGTCTTGCACAATAATAGTCAAGGGCACCTAAATGCCGGGCCTTAAGCCATATTGATCTCCTACCATAATTCCATGCTTTATTTTAATCTCTATCTAAACATATCATACATAACACGTTTTAAAAACATAACTTTTCCATATTAAAACATACTTTAAAAACACCATGCATAAGCTGTCACGATCAGTGTCACAGCCAGCTTGGTCATGAAGCATACTGTTTTACTTAGCGAAATAGAGTCACATGCATGATTCTTTATGTCACGGTAGTGAATCTAGAAAATCTACCCATACTCGAATTCTATCAACCAAATCTCTAAGGCTAGCCACTTGTAGCTACTCCTGGCAACACTTTCAACATACAAAGAACTAAAATATGCCTCAAACACATCAACCATGCATAACACTCATCAATTATACCCATGAAGATTATAAAGAAAGCATGTACAGACCTTTACAAAAAGTGCCCCTTGATCCCCTGCGTGTTAGATCAAGCATGGTCATTTCTTTATGGTTGAGATCTCTTTCCCACACTAACACCTAAAGCACTAAAACTTGGTTTAATTAAAAGAAACTCCAGGATCCACCTTCCTAACCCCAATCTTCCTCTCACTTTAACTTCTTCTCCCGTGTTGCCTTCCTTCTCAATCTCTTGCTAAACCCAAATCTAAAGGTAAACTTTATGTTTTGATGGCTAGAAAACCTTTAAAGAGGGTTAAGAAATCATCCTTTAGGGTTTATAGGTAAAGATTAAGGTTTTAGAGCTCTTAAACGTGTGAAAATAAAAGAAAAACAGAAGACACATATATATATTAGACCCTTCACAGCCATAACTCATTCTGTCACAATCATGACACTTGAATAGTATCCAAAATATCTCAAACTCGACCTTCACGGTTGTGACATTTTATGGTCACAGGCGTGACACTCTACAATCTCACTTTCAAGTACTTTTTGACCTTAAACTCCAATCTCAAGCCAAATTTTGGCCAAGGACCTTACATAAACCCATGTATACATATCGTATCCCTTTCATATACACTCATATGCCACTCATACACACTTGTAACACTTATAACAACCAAGCCACATCTTACGAGCATCACTGGTACTCTAGATTTGGTCACTTTCATTATAATGCATTGTCTAAATTATGTAAGAAAGGAATAGCAAGAAATATGCCAGAGGTGGACTTTGTCAAATGGAAAAGCAATATAGATTTTTATTTCCTTCTAAAGCCATATGGAAAGCATAGAACAAGCCTGAACTCATTCACAATGATTTGTATGGTCCAATAAATGAATCCTTGAATAAGAATATTTGTTCTTTTTTTAGATGATTACACCTGGATGACCTAGATCTATTTCATCAAAAGTAAGTCACAAGTTTTTGATATTTTCAAGAAGTTCATGAAGATGGTTGAAACTCAAAATGGCAGTAAGATTAAGGCTCTCAAGACTGATAATGGACTTGAATTTAATTCTTCGGAGTTCAAAGATTCTTGTAACAAGTATGGTATTTCACATCAACTCACAGCTCCATACACTCCTCAACAGAATGGTGCAGTGGAAAGGAAGAACATAGTTGTCATGAAGATGGTAAGGTGTATGTTGACCAAGAAAAAGCTTCCAAATGAATTTTGGGCAGAAGCTGCTTATATAGTAGTTTATCTCATGAATAGACTTCCTACTTCAGCCTGGAAAGGAGTCACATCTATTGAAGTATGGATAGGTCATAAACCTTTTATAAAGCATGTGAGAATCTTTGGTTTTGGATGTTATGTTCATGTGTCAGAAACAAAGGATCAAGATTGGATAAAGAATTTAATTGGTTTAAAAGGGATTTATAAGGTGAAGAGAAACCTAGATGGTTCAATAAGTCAAGCTATTTGGATTCAGAAAATATTTTTAGATTTGGGCATAAATATCAATTCACTAATGATTATAAATGTGGATAATAAATATGCCATTTCTCTTGTAGATAATCCAGTTCTTCATGGAATTGCCAAGCATATTCAAGCTAAGTTTCATGTGATAAGGGAGATGGTGGCCAATAAAAAATTAAGTAAACTATTGTCCATCTGTATTTCAAGTAGCAGATGTTTTCACCAAAAGTCTTCAAAATGCAAGATTTGAGAAGATGAGAAGCATGTTAGGAGTGAAAGGTTTTAAACGTATATCACATACATATTACACAACGGAAATTAAAATTTTTCAAAATCCAAAACAAGAGAATCGGCTTGTGTTAATTAAAACTAATTTAACAAAGCAAAATTCATAAATTATACCTTATAATTTCTTGATTTGTTCTTCAATTTCTCACTTTATTGGGTTATAGCAAACCACAACAATCTAATTACGGATTGTCTCTAACAATATCCATGCGAAGATGAGAGGATGAAACCACTAGAAAGATGACTTAAACATACATCAAAGTGCTAGCAATGGTATATGTTCCTTTGAGAGGAAAAATTAAACTTTTAATTTTTCTTGTAGTCTCCAAAATATTTTCCTTGTCTATTTTATGTCTTTTGGAGTCTTTAGATAAAAAAAAAAAAATCAAATTGATAGTGTAAAAATAAAGAGAGGAGAAAATAAAGAGTTATATGGAATAATGGCCATTTAGGCCAATTAAATGGCAAATGCATGTTGCAATGCGCTAGCACATGCAACAGCCCATTAGGGCCTGCCTAGCTGGCCTGCCAGGCCAGCAAGCCTATCACCCCCCTAGAGCGATTTTTCCCTACAATCTTATCGCGATCCGATGTGAAATAATTCTTTCATATTTTTGGATTCCATCCAAAGCCATTTACTCATTTTTCACATCTCCAATGTGTGTGACCTATTAGGTTCCTGGTTATGTTGGCCACTTAAATTATCAATTAATTTAAGCAAGTCATGAGTGGTATCTAGCAACACATCATGACCCTTAATTGACTAGAAAGTTAGAGGTTTGACTATGAACCTTTCTGTAGATAATTTTTGTGCAATTTATCCTTTCACTATTCTATACCCCATTCGGTTCAGAGTATAAACAATATGTTAACTCCCGTTAGACTAACTACATCACACCTAGCCCACGTGAAGTTGGATCTTGTCCTTGAGACTAATTACTCTATTAAACATGTCACTGAAGACCATCTTCATGACATTTCCACTATGGCCAGAGATTTCCGAGTAATGTCTCAACAAGTGGCCATGAGTATACACTCTCTCTATTTGGAGTGGTGATTCCTTTGTTGGCTACCCAATTACCTTCGAATACCTCAAGCTGTACCCAATCACCACCCTATGAGCAACCTCTATGAGGTAATAAGGAATATAGTCAAAGTACAGAATCAATATCCAAGATATCCTTGAATACCTCAAGTCTAAGGATACTTGCACCATCATTATGATGAGATTATCATTAACATTTGAATAGAATATGCATATAATTGTATCATAGAAGGTCATCCAATATACTTGGCTATTCTTAGCTAGCATCCACATGTTAACTTTAAACATCTCATGCTTGCAAATTATGAGATCTACTGCTTCATCCAATCAAGGAATATAACATGTGCTAGTCTATTTGGATTAATAATATCCTGTCTCATTAATCCTATGACTAAGGATAATTTAGATACTAACATAATTACACATGATAAGAATCTCATTATCTTGATCTCAGCATGATTTTCTTCATACTATTTCATATATCAAAGACTTCATTAATTGATTTAAGATCACTATCAATTCATTTATCAAATGAATACCAAATTAATGAAAATGTCTTTTATTAATTAAATAGATTTGTACAATAAGTGCTAAAGGTGATTGTCTTTAGAGCACTTCTCTAACAACCTCCCACTTGCACTAAAGTCAATTGCCTTTATATTGAATTTCATAGGCGAGTACATGAGAATCATATTTCCTTTAAGGAAGCGGCTTAGTTAGAGGATCAATTATATTCTGATTAGTAGGCACTTTCTCTACTTTTATATCATTCCTACCGATTATTTCTCTAATCAAATGGTATCTTTTGAGTATGTGTTTCAACTTCTGATGAGATCGTGGCTCTTTTGCTTGTGCAATGGCTTCATTATTATCACAATACAATTGTATAGGAACCACTCCAACTATCATTCCTATCAATGATTCTCTAATCAAATGGTATCTTCTTAATACGTGTTTGAACTTCTGATGAGACCATAGCTCATTTGCTTGCGCAATGGTTTCATTGTTGTCACAATATAATTGTATTAGACCAACAATGCTAGGAACCACTCCAAGTTCCATGATGAATTTCTTAATCCAAATCGCTTCCTTTGTTACTTTGGAAGCTGCTATATACTCTACTTCAGTAGTCGTTTCTTGTTTGGAACTCTTCCAACTGACTGCTTCGTCATTAAGTGTGAACATATAACCTGACTGGATTTTGAGTCATCCTTGTCAGATTGGAAGCTGGCACCTATGAGGTTTCCATTTCCATATACTAAGAATACATCCTTAGTCCTTTTTAAGTACTTAAGGATATTCTTAATAGCCACCCAATGACCCTAACTAGGATCCGATTGGTATCTACTCGTGACACTCAAAGCATATGATACATTGGGTCTTGTACATATCATAGCATATATGATTGATCATATAGTTAAAGCATATGAAATCATACTCATGCGTGTCCTCTTATCTTGTGCCTTTGGAAACATAGATTTTGATAGAGTAATTCCATGGGTCATAGGAATATATTTTCTCTTAGACTACTATATACTAAACCTCTTTAGCACCTTGTCTATGCATGTAGACTGCGAAAAATTGAGCAACCTTTTAGATTTATCTCTATAGATCCTTATTTGTAAAATGTAGGTTGCTTCTTTAAGATATCTCATGGAGAAATTCTTAGATAACCAGATTTTGACCGATTGCAAGACTGAGACATCGTTTTCCATTAGCAGTATGTCATCTATATATAACACAAGAAATACGATTGCACTCCTACTAACCTTCTTGTATACACAAGGCTCATCTGGATTTAGTGAGAAACCAAACTGTTTGATTGTCTCATCAAATTGGATATTCCAACTCCTGGATGTTTGTTTCAATCTATAAATGGATCTTTGAAGTTTGCATACCTTTTCACCATCTTTGGATATGAAGCCCTCTGGCTGTGTCATGTATATATCCTCGGTTAGATTTCCATTAAGGAAAGTCATCTTCATTTCCATTTCCATTTGTCATATCTTATAATCATAATGACCAGCAATGGCTAGAAGTATCCTCGTAGATTTAAGCATAACTACTGGGCTAAAAGTCTCGTCATAATCAATTTCTTGTCTTTAACTATATCCTTTAGCTACCAGTCTAGCTTTATAAGTAACCACATTACCATCCATATCGATTTTCTTCTTGAAAACCCATTTGCACCCTATGGGCTTTATTTCTTTGGGTGGTACAACCAAAGTCCATACTTGGTTTTCATATATAGAATCCATTTCTAACTTCATGGCTTGAAGCCATTTGCCAGATTCTGAACTATTCAGAACTTCTCCATAGGTTGTAGGCTTAACATCTTCTATGAGCAATACATTATTTTGTTCACTTATAAGAAATCCCTATCTCTCTAGAACAATGCGTATCCTACTTGACCTACGAAGTTCTTGTGCTTCAGAAGGTTAAGCTACTGTCTCATTTGTATGAGTAGCAGGCTCGGGTTCAGCCAGTTGATCAGCGTCTGCTTGAGCATCTTGAACTTCTTCAAGTTCAATTTTGCTCCTACTATCTCCTTTTAGAAGAAACTCTTTCTCTAAAAAAAATAGCATGTCTTGAAACAAACACTTTTTGTTCCAAGAGGTGGTAGAATTTATATCCATATGATGTTTTAGGATATCCCACAAATAGACATCGGTTAAATTTAGCTTCCAACTTATTTGGTATTGTCTGTTTCATATAAGCAGGATAACTTCAAACTCTCATATAAGAAAGTGTGGGCCTTTTGTTATTCTACATCTCATATGGAGTAACGTCAATTGATTCGAAGGGACTTCATTCAAAATATAAACGGCAGTCTAGTGCATAACCCCAAAATGATTTAGGTAGTTCTACAAAGCTCATTATTGACCTTACCATGTCCAACAAGGTTCGGTTTCTCCTTTCAACTACTCTATTGTATTGTGGCATGTAAGGTGGAGTCCATTGGGATAATATCCCATTATCCCTAAGATAGTCAAGAAACTCTTGGCTTAAGTATTCTTCACCCCGATCATATTGAAGTGTTTTAATACTTTTCCTAAGTTGTTTCTCTACTTCATTTCTCAATTCTTTGAACTTTTCAAAAGCTTCATATTTATATCTCATAAGATACACATATCCAAATCGTGAGTAGTCATTGATAAAGGTAATGAAGTAGATAAAATAACCTCTGGTATGTGTAGATATTAGACCACATACATTTGAATGTATTAAGTCTAATAGCTCATTAGCACGTTCACCCTTTTCCTTAAAGGGCAATTTTGTCATCTTGCATAATAAGCAAGATTCATATATGTCATATGATTCATAATCAAATGATCCCAAACTATCACTCTTGTATAGCTTAGTCATGCACCTCTCACTTATATGGGAAAGGCGATAATGCCATAAATAAGATAATTTCAACAAATATTGTTTATTCCTCTTATTGTTATTGATATTTAAAATTGGATTTGACATATATAATATGTATATACCATTGCATAATGTACCACTGGCATAAAGAATATCATTCAACATAATAGAACAACAATTGTTACTAAAAGCCAAATGAAAATCGTCTTTATCTAAACTAGAAATAGAATTAATGTTTTTAATTAAAACGGGTACATAAAAGCAATTGTTCAAATTTAAAATAAGTCCATTAGAGAGGGTCAATACATAAGTTCCTACAACTAATGCAGCAACCCTTATTCCATTTCCACTCCATTTCCAATGCGCAGGACCAACTCTCCCTTATTGAGCTGCCTACTATTTCTTAGGCCCTTCATATCAATATATATGTGTGAGCCATAACCGGTATCTAATACCTATATATTATTATTATAAACAATATTAACCTCAATGACATAAATAATTGAAATAGCTGGGGCATTAGATGTCTTCTTCTTCAAGGACTCCAAGTAAACCTTGTAGTTCCTTTTCCAATGGTCATCCTTGCCATAATGAAAGCAAGTCCCTTTTGGGGTAATCTCTTTGGCCTTCTTCTTGGTCATGCCCCCCTTAGGCTTTACGGACTGCTTCTTTTTCTTTTAGTTATTCTTCTTAGAACTAGAAGAGTCCATTAGTATCACAGTCTTACTGTCCTTCCTGACAGATGGCTTAGCTGTCTTAAGCATGTTGATCAGTTCAAGAATAGTGGTCGAGATTTAGTTCATCCTATAGTTAAGCATAAAATGTGCATAACTGTCGGTCAAACCAGTTAGAATTAAGTCAATACTTAATTCATGATCCATCACAAAATCTAAGGTGGCCAAACTCTCAATATAGCCATTCATCTTTAGTGCATATTGCACTAGAGATGTCCCCTCAACCATCTTAGAGTGAAAAAGCAACCTTGATATCTTGAACCTTTCGGATAGTGCTTGCTCATCAAATAGCTCTCTTAGATGGAAGACTATGGTGTGAGCATTTATAGCCTCGTATTGCTTTTGCAACTCAGCCAACATAGTGGCAAACATAATGCAACTTGCCATCTCACTATCTTCGAGATGCTTTTTATATGCCTTCTGAACGTCTTTAGAAGCATCAGTAGTAGGGGAATCAGAAAACCCTACATCTAGGACATAACCTATTTTCTTAGATTTG
>CATIWF010175781.1:0-17447 GCA_949630135.1 Balakata baccata
CCCACCCGCCATTTTAGCCTTTGACAGAGTAATAAGCCAAGTACTTATACATCCGAAAACAGCCTCGCTAGCAACTTTCTTAAATGCTGAAAACTTCAAATTTGCAATTAAAATTTATTATGACTATATATATATATATAATGAAATAAAATATGCTGGATTAATAGCATAAACAGGTTATTATAATTAACAATTGAAAAAACAAGAGTGTGACCTTAACTAAAACTTGATTAAACCAAGTAGATAGGAATTGCAGGGAAAAAGAAATATAGCAGCAATTTACCAGATCCGAAATGGAAACCAACTAATTACTCTGTCTTTGAAATTGTCAAGCAAACCAAATCCAACTACTAAATACAAGAAAGCTTCAATCTTGGTCACATAATTAAACTAAACCAACAAAAATTTCACTTTCCTTAATGTTTTGTCCAATCAGATGATGAACATGTTCAGGCCAATGCCATGGCTTCTTCTTCTTCTTCTCCGCCTGTTATGTATGTGTTTCATTTTTAGTTTTCCTTTGTCTTCTGCTCAATCAAATTCTCAAAATCTTGAAACTTTCTACCCATTTCCCATTCCATCTCCTACACCATCGCCTACAAATCCCAATTACCCGCCAAACTCTTCGTCATTGTTGCCTCCGGCGGAGAACGATTCTTCGTGGGATACGACTGTTGTGAAGGCAGTAGTTGCCACCGCGGGGAGCACTTTTGTTATTGCCACTTTGTTCTTCTTGTTCATCCAGAGGAAGGTTTCACGGCGGAGAAGAAGGAAAGAGGATGCTAATTCTGGCGGAGGCCAGCCTGGGTTGGTGGATGATCAGTTAGTTGGAGTTGATGAGAAGACAGAGATTGTTGATGAGAATGGATTGGACGTGCTTTACTGGAGAAAACTTGAAGAGCAAAACAAGAATGACAGTTTCGAGCAAGTAAGAAACAATGGGTCACCATCAGAAAATGAAGAGGACGGCGACGAGGAGCCCTCGGGGCGGAGTGACCTTGAACCCATTCAAGAAATTCCTTTGCTTCGAGGAAAGTCATCATTTTCCCAGAATAAAGCTGCTCGGCAAATTGCTCCTCCTCCTCCACCATCTCCGGCACCACCACGACCGCCAGCGCCAGCGCCACCTCCGCCACCTCCAAAGAGAAATCCTACAGCACCACCTCCCCCACCAAAGGCAGTGGCTAAAGGGGGGCATTTAACTTCAGAAGACATCGCAGGAAATAAAGGTAGTCAGGTGAAATTGAAGCCACTGCATTGGGATAAAGTGAACAAGAACAGTGATCAATCCATGGTGTGGGACAAAATTGGTGGTGGCTCTTTCAGGTAATTATAATTCATTATGCACACCGACACACACATATATTCTTCAGAATTCTGAAAGTTTGTTTATTTGCATATATCAGGGTAGACGATGATCTTATGGAAGCCCTGTTTGGCTATAATCGAAGAACAGAGAAAGACCGCGGCCCGAGCAGTTTGAAGAATGAGAGCAGCAGCAGTGTACCAGCACAAATTTTTATTCTTGATGCCAAGAAATCCAGGAATACAGCAATCGTGCTAAAAACACTAGGAGTCTCTCATGCAGAAATCATTGATGCATTAAGAGATGGCCATGGTCTCAGTTGTGAGACTCTTGAAAAGCTTATGAGAATGGCTCCTTCCAAAGAAGAAGAATCCCAGATCCTCAACTACGACGGAGACCCCGATCGACTTGCAGATGCAGAGTTTTTCCTCTACTATGTTTTGAAGGAAGTTCCGTCGGCTTTTACTCGTATTAGTGCTATGCTTTTCAGACTGAACTATGATTCAGAGATACTTCAGTTTAAAGATT
Source organism: Balakata baccata (assembly GCA_949630135.1). Classification (NCBI taxonomy): domain Eukaryota; kingdom Viridiplantae; phylum Streptophyta; class Magnoliopsida; order Malpighiales; family Euphorbiaceae; genus Balakata; species Balakata baccata. The sequence continues at coordinate 1,835 of CATIWF010175781.1, forward strand.
CTTTACATACACTTGAATTAGGGTGTAAGGAGCTTCGGATTCGGGGACTGTTTGTGAAACTTTTAGAAGCAATCCTCAAGGCTGGTAACCGCATGAATGCAGGAACTTCTAGAGGAAATGCACAAGCTTTTGATTTGTCTTCTCTCCAAAAGCTTTCCGATGTGAAAAGCACCGACGGAAAGACTACTCTACTCCATTTTATAGTGGGAGAAGTTGTCCGGTCAGAGGGAAAACGCTGTGTTACAAATAGAAATCGTGGCTTGAACAGAAGCAGAAGCAGCAGCAGCAGTGGCCATCTGGCTTCTCCATCCAAAGTGGAAAGAGAGAAGGAATATATGATGCTAGGATTACCAATGGTAGGAGGGCTTAGTGCTGAATTCACTAATGTGAAGAAAGCAGCATGGATAGATTATGATTCATTTGCAGTCACTTGCTCAGCTCTCTCAGCTCGGCTTGAAGAAGTTAGGCTAATTGGATCGAACTGTGCTGCTAATGGGGAAGATAAATTTGCAAATGAAATGAAAAGCTTTGTTGAATTAGCTGAGATAGAACTAAAAATGATGAACGATGAACAAACGAGAATAATGGAGCTTGTGGTGACAACAACAGAATATTATCAAGCAGGAGCTTCAAAGAATAAAGTAAATCAGCCACTTCAATTATTTGTCATAATTAAAGACTTTCTAAACATGGTTGATCAGGTCTGCATCGAAATCACTCGAGATATGCAGAAAAGGAAACCGGAACCACCCTCTTCAGGCTTAGGCTCCCCTCCAAAGTCAGCAGCATTAAGGATGAAAGCAAGGTTTGCAAACTTGCCCGAACATTTCCTCAAGGAAAAATCCAGGAGTAGTTCAAGTGAATCAGATACTGATATCTGACATATCACAGAAAAGAGAACCAGTTACTTCTTGTATATATAGCTGTCAACTTGTTATTCATCAACTGTAAAAAACAAAAATGAGTGATTTTTGAGTAAATTGTTGCTCGAGTGACTTTTGAGCTTAGCTGTTTTAAAAACCAGGGAAAGTTTTGCAAATACATAGGAAGATTTTGCTTTGCAAGTTCAAATTTATCCATTTTTATGTGAGCTCCTGTTCAGTTTAACTAATGTTTAAGAAGTTGTCGTAGTCCAACTACAGAGGAAAAAAGAGAAACTCTCGCAAGCCAAGCTGGCAACATGAATGCGAGATAAGAGAACCCAAGACTTTGCTTGAGGCAGCAAAGCTTAAAACAATTCAGAGCAAAGAAAATAGCACGCACTAGCAACATAAATTCTGGTGTTCATAGAACCACAAGCCATAATGCTCTTAAAAATATATGGTTGGAGTCGATTACATGGTCCATGCATTTACACCGGTTCTATAATTTCATCCCGCCAAACATCTCTCCGATGAGGAGGGAAATATTGCCAACTTCTCTACTGAGAGTTTAACCACCCTATCTAAGCAACATGATTATCAGTATCTTTTTTTTTTCCCCCTTGTAGGAATTCAATAATCAAGTGACTGATCAATAGAATTTTGCTGTCTGCCGAGCGATACTAAAGTGGCAGGGGCTAACTAGAAAGCAATAACTCCATACGTATTATCCTTGCCTGTATGTGCAGTGTTCAAAGTGGAGTAGCCAATGCAGGTGCTAGACCAATAGCTGTTCATAGCAACAATTCATTGTTTCTTCTCTTCTTGGTAGATGATGAATGCCTCTATATCCCTAGTGTCTTGGAACCCACCTGCATATACAATCATCACAGTTCTCAGAATTATCTTGCTTAAAGAAGAGATTATCATAGTTACAGATTCACATTTTACATGTCATTTCAATTTTTTTTTATTTTTCAGATTTGTATGTACATAATGCCGTATATTGCAAAGTCGACCAACTTGTGTTAGGTAAGGGACCACATTCGTGGGAATAACACACATAATTTATTGGGGGAAAAAACAAATAAAGACTAGATCTAAAGACCAATGCTTGACCACGTATGCAGTACTGCAGTCTGAATAAATTATGAGGACAAGGATTTCCAACCCCCCCATTCATCCAATTTCTTCTTCTTCTTCTTCTTCCTTCTTTCATTTTAATTTTGTTTTCACTTTTTTTTTAATTTTCTTGACTCTGAAACCTTCAGAAGGTTCACTGGGCATGGGAAATATAAAACAGCAATTGTCTCTCTCATTTCATAAACCTCCGTATACTAACTGCACTGTGATCTGATCCTACAGTCTAAAAATTACAATGCCCAACTGAAACATCAGACAATTTTGTTCATTGCATTATTTTCCTCAAAAATCAATAAATCAAATTCTCTTAAGAATAGCCATTGAAGCCAGGTCAAGAAACCTAAATTGATACCTATAACACAAGTAATTTGAGCCCCTTTGATAAATTTGTCACATTAATGGCTTCAGGTAAGTATTGACTACAGATTTTACTTAGACATGATTATTATCCAATTTTCTTTTCTTGACATAGATTAAACTTAATTTAAGGAGGCTCCACATCACATGCCTTAATTAATAATTTCTCAAACACTAATAGTAGTTGACTTAGCTTGAAAGTTTTGAGTTTTCATCCCAATAATGAAAGAAATCTCCAGACAGACTGAAATATGAGGAAAATAAACAGGCAATAAACCTGTGACCAGTATTTAGAAAATGTTGGTGGGTACATGGAAAAGGTCTGCTGATGCATATTATGTTTTAAATTGCTTTTCATTGTGCATAGATTGCTTCCTCCAAAGAATGAGTGAAGGACTAATTGATTGACATGGCATACCTTATCTAAAGGGCTTTTTGGTACTTCTTGTCCTCGATAAAAACCTGGCATGGAAGTGGGTCTGAAATTAAGGCTCTGTCTTAACTTTCTAATATCTGCATCTTTTTCCTCCTGTGATCAGCAGAGTGTGACAGCATGCAGATCATTCACATAGGATAATATGGTTGAATTGTTACCTCATCCAGTCATAATAACATGAAGGGAATACCCAATCATCCAAGCAAAACCATACAAGAAAATATATTTTCTATATACAATGCACAATATGCAATAAGCAACTTCTTGTTTGGACTGCAATTTACCAATGCAAAATTTCAACAGGTGGAAACTTACCTTCGATTTTGTTCGAACGCGTGTGCTCTCTGCATCCTTTGCTTTTGATTTCTCTTGGAATTTTTTAGAAAGCTGAAAAAAAAAAAAAAAAGAGTTCATAAACGGGACCATAAATTAGACAGCTAATGAAAAATGACATTGTACCTCAAAGATACTTAAAGCATTATCAAATGGATTTGTGTCTAAGAGAAAGCAAAGCCTACAAGTCCAACAGATACCTCTTTCCTTTTCTCTGCCCTTTCATCACTTTTCAATCCAAAAGAAGATGGGGCCGCCTTAGCAGTCTTCTTATCCATACTAACAGCTTTGAAAGATCTATCAAAAGCATTGAATGCAACAATTAACTTTTTGGAAAAGGTAATAAAGGGCAATTAGCTAACTAACTAAAAAATCAGTTCAAAACCTTTTCTTCACTATGACGATTATATTAATAAAGAATGTAAACATTAAATTGTATCTCATTTAAGCACACCTGTAATTACAGATAACTTTTTAAAAATTGGCACACAGCCATCCATGATCTATGTACAGCTGGAAAGATGGAAAAACAATTTATAAAATTGGAAAAATACCGCCTATGAAAGGCCAAAATGATTTATCTTTATATTAATGAGTTTCTGAACAAGAGGCAACGAGATTGGGGGTGGGGCACAGTGCTTGAGATCTTCTGGTTATCCGGTATTGTGACAGTTAACTTTGGTATATTTAAAAGATGCCTAATCAGTAAAGATGACATAAAATAAAATTTTTTTTAAAAAAAAGATAAAAAAAACGAACATATGGACTGAAGTTTTGGTTGAAAACAAAGTAAATTCGAATTATATCCACGAAAACCATTTTCTAAGAAAATAAGAAACAACATGCATATTTTCTAAAAAAAACAAATCTAAGTCTGTTCATCTATTTGAGCCTTTCACTATCTCAATCCCCTTCTATATTATACTTTCAAATGAAAAAAAAAATCGCACTTCAATGCAACAGATCAGCATCCAACAGAAGTGAACATAAACAGACAGGCAATTCTAACATCAATTGGCAAGTACCATAGGCTTTCAGGCAATAACTAGTACATTAAAACATGAATATAAGCAAGCAAATGCAAATGCATCTGTACAAAGTAGGGAATCAAAACATTACCCTGCATTCTCTTTTCGTGGAGTGATTGAACTCAAAACCTTGTTTTCTGGGCCCTTTGTGGAAACCTGCCCAAGTGAATTGAAGTTATATTTATCAAGCCAAAAATGACTAACTACACAGTAGGAATAAAGGGCCCCCTCCTACGGATAAAGCTAACAGATGACAAACCTGCTTTGCTGCCAAAGATCTCTCCTCAGCAGAAGATTTTAACTGGCTGAAATTGTTCTGGAATGTCTTGAATGCTCGTTTCACTATCTCCTTATCCTTCATTTTCTCCATAATAAATGATTTTCTAATAGTTGTTAGAGGAGCTGATGTGGGAGGAGCTGGATCAGAAGTTGGGGTATCCACACTAATAGACATGTACAAGGATTTAGGAGCTACTTTCTTGCTTTGATCCATGGAAGAAACTTTGTTCTTTGGTACAGGTGAGATGGTTGCTTTCTTTGTTGGAGTCCATGGTGCAGACAAATTGCTAGCAGTTGGCACTGTCTTCGAGACCTTTGTGGTGAAACTTTGGGGTGATTCAACAACAAGCGATGCTGGTTTCTTCTTTATCCTTGTCATATCTCTTACTTTACCCAATGGAGAAATCTAAGTGAAGCAGCTAAATTCATCAGACACCAAATTAATAAAGAAACATAATTTTCAAGGCATGTTTACAGCAATCTTTACAGTTAATGAGTTTCCCTCTAAGAATCAAAGAGTTGAATATTTAACTTGTTACCTTTTGAGACTCCTTTGGAGGATTTAATTTCATACGTTCCTTCTTAATCAATGGAATGCTTTCTTTCTCTTCGTCCAACTTCTTTTTCGATTCTTTCATTTCCTGAGACTCCACAGAGAGAATTCCCCCTTCTTTAGTTACAGCAGCTTCTTCTGGCTTGTTTAATGTAAGGCTATCTAGTTTACCCAGTTCTTCTGCTCTTTCAACCAATGAGACTTGATCTTCAATGTTGATTGTAGCATCTTCATTAGGCTCATCAACATCATCAGTACCCAACTCATTATCCAATTTCATTTCTTGCTTAATTCCTTCAGCAGCAGTTTCACCATTGTATATATCAAATTCAAAATCTCTTCCACAAGATTTGTCGATGGACTCTCCAGCATTTTGATCTCTTGACCATAGTGATTCATGTTCCATTATTTTCTGCTGATCCAATTGCTCAGCCTTTCTAGCAGCAATTTTTTTGTAATGAGCTTCAAAAAAAGCCTTTTTCTGAGCTACAGATCCAGGCGTAGCACACTTCTCAACTTCCTCCAGGTACTTATTCTGTGAGAAAGATGACCATTTCTCCCAAGATAATAAATCATTCTCGAATCTACCAAATGAAACCGACACTTCAAGACAACGATCTGAAGCAGCTGTCTCTCCTATCTGTTTATGAATATCACAAAAACCAAATCCAAGCAAGAAACAAAATGACAACTCATATACAAAAACAGTAGAGGAATCTTTCAATCATGAATTGGAAATGAATCAATAATCTACATTAAAACGAGATGAATTGAAGAAAACAATAATGGGTAACCGAATTTGAAACAAGAAGGGGCCACTTTTACAGATCAAACGAAAAATCAGGGTACCTTATCTTCATCACTCGAAGCAGCCATTATTGATTCGCCCATTTGTAATCAACAGCAAAGCTGAATTACCACACTGCTACCACTCTTGAACACAAACTACACCATGACCTTGATTAGCAATTTAGCATTAACTTTAACACATTTTTTCCTACTTAAAAGAACTAGGGATAAGATGCTCACAAAGGAGACAAAAAGAAAACCTGAAAAAACACAGGCAGTGAACAAGAAAAGGCATAGATGGACATGTGACTGTGTTTCATAGTAAAGAAACCAATCTAATCTCTCTTTGTTTTTAATTTTTTGTCCTAAATTTCTAGTATCACTTCACCCTTTCACAGTAATGGATGCCCTTGTCTGTTTCTGGTACTTCTGGAAACTACCAAATCATAAATCCAATCATCAAGAGAAGACAATTGCTTTGCTTTGGAAAATAAAGTGCATAATCAAAAAGTAAAAATAACAACCCGTATAATTGTATCTTAAAAATGATTAATCTTTTTGTTACCATAATTGTTTATACTGAAGAGGAAAAAGGTTGAACTTTTGAAATTTCTTTAGATTCGTGCCAATGAAATGGAAGATCAAAATTGAAAAGAGAGAGAGAGGTGAAAATTATAGCATATAATTAATTGAAGGGCAAATCTAATGAATTAGTTGGATCAACTAATGGGTTATTGAAGAAAACAATTGGACAAAGATATCACAACCAACAAAATAAATAATTTACCCTACATTATTATTACCTTAAAGATTTAAACTTTCTCTTTATCAGTCAAGAATTCAGAGAAAAGCTAAGGCAGTGAAATCAGATCAACCACGAAAAATTAGATAGGAAAAAGAAGGCCCACCATGGAAAGTAGAGAGTAGTACAGTGAAGAGAGAGACAAGTGATGGAGAGAGGGAGAGTGAGAGTCAAGGAAGGGACACAGTTTTCCTATAAAAAAGCTAAATAAAATATCCGGCCATTGGCCCATTGCCAGCTTAAGACTCTTGCGGACCCATGGAAAACATTATTCAATTTCTTCAAGTGAAAAAAGATCTAAAAAACTGCTCAACATCATCTCCATTAAGAAATGTCCAGTTTCACCGTCGTTAATATGTCGTTTCAGACAGCAACTGTGAAAGACAGCTTTTTTTTTTTTTCTTTTTCCCCCCAAAATTTGACCTCATTACAATCATGTGAGTGCACCTCCCGACCTTAAATCCACTTAACCTGCCTTCTCGTTTCATCCTCAATGCTCTTAAGCTACTCAACCACCTCCTATTCCACAAAATCCTTTTCAATTTTTCTTTTTCAATAAAAATCTAACTAAACATCACCAATACAAATACATTACTGATATCACCCATTTATTTGAGGTGCATCATAGAATTACTTTTTATTTGAATATGCGTATTTACGTCCATTCAATTTTTTAAAATTTAAAAATTTATATTATTTATAAAAAAAAATATTAGAATTTTAGTATATAGATTTTTATATCTCACTTAGACTAATTTGCTCTTACCAAATTCACCTCTAAACTCAACCAAATTTAACATGAAAACCTCTTATGAGCTCAATATATTATTGGGCCATCGAGACCCTTTTTAGTTGATTATTTTATTAATAAATGTTAATTTTATTTTAAAATAAAATCTAACTGTTTTTTTTTTACATTTTTAAATATTATTTGTCTCAATTTATTATTATTTTTTTATGTTTTATCTCATTTTTTTATTATATTTTGAATTTTTTTAAAAAAATTTAATGAATTCATATTTACAAATGAAAATACAAAAAACATTTATTAAATTATATACATATAGAAATAAAATGAACTTGTATTAATACAAAAAATGAATCTTTATTGATAAATTAATGAATTTTTTCAATAAACTAATAAATTTTTAGTTCATTCATGAACCTTTTCAGTTTATTCATAATGAGCTTTCTCATTAAACAAATTAACATTTACTTTATTTGTAATAAACTTTTTTAATGAACTAATGAATCTTTTTAATAAACTGATGAATTTTTAGTTCATTCGTAATAAATTTTTTCAATTTATTTCCAATGAACATTCTCAATAAACTAATGAAATTTTACTTTATTCTTACTGAATCTTTTTTAATGACATAATGAACCTTTTTTTAATAAATTAAAAACAAACTAATGAATATTTAGTTTATTCGTAATGAATATTTTCAGTTTATTCATAATGCACTTTTTCAGTTTATTCATATGAACATTTATTTTATTCATAATGAACATCTTTTAATGATTTAATAAACATTTTTTAATAAATTAATGAACATTTATTTAATGATAGATGGTGAATATTTACAAAAATGTCATCGTGTAATTAATAGTTATATAAATTTGATTTATTTATAAAATTATCACAATCTTTTACACGTATGATAGGCTTTAATCTATAATATTATATGGACTGAGATACAGTATATAACAATTGGTATTAATCCAGACCGATCAACTACTGCCCATTTGCTTGCATCAGCTCTAGCCAAGGCTGGAAATACAAAAGCCGAACCTTTCGGCTCCACTGTCACACTCACAGATGTTGCCAATTTGCCAGGGATAAACACACTGGGCCTAAGCCTGGCCCGGGTTGATATTGCAGCGAATGGGATCGTGCCATCTCATTCGGTTCCTCGGGCCTCAGAGGTTACTATTGGCCTTTATGAGTACATTTCTTGTGGGCTTTATTGTATGCCCAACAATTGCAGGCCTGGGAATCGTTCATTTTCTATCCAATATTGACCCTGTGAACCAAGCACTTGCTGTTTCTAGGCTTCGAAGCCCAAACCTAGGTGCCCAAATTGCTTCTCTTGCTGTTTCTTGCTTCTTTCTCTTGTTTCTAGCTTAGGGCAGATCTCAATTTCGAGTCTCTCAATTATGCATCCCAAATGCTACTATGTACTGTAGTAAAAAAATGTCAATTTATTCATAAAAATGAATTTGAATGAGTGATACTTCTTTATTTTTGAATTATTATGCCAGATGGATTTGCTCAAGACCTTTGATCTCTATCCCGACGCAATGAAAAAATTAGAGTCACTTGTTATGGACTAATTGTGTATTGAAACTTGAAAGATGGCATTGATATTGATTTGTTAAGATTGCGTAGGAGAAAAATAATTAGAAAAAACATAGATAGCAATATCGAGCTGGATCCCAAAGAATAACTCCATATTAAAGTTGAGAAAAGAAGTTCATTAGAATTTAGGCATATTAAATTTAAAGGGCATATAAAAATGCAACATTTTAGGCTTTTTTTTTTAAATATATATATATTATTTGTCTCAACTATTTTTATATTATTTTTTATTTAAACTGCATTAAAGTATTTATACTTTATCAACTTATCTATTTATATTATTCTATCTAGATTAAAGTACTAACATTTCAATACAGGTGGAGCAAAATGGTAGAAATTGAAACGAACAATGTAGCATTTTTCTTTTTCTCTTTAGTTTATTGGTGTGATAATTTAATCATCTTGATTCTTGGCTTTGTTTGGAGGAAATTCCAACCCATACCTTGTCTGACTTGTTCATAAACAAGAGTGAACCCCACATTCCAAAGCAAAGCAATGCAGAGCTAATAATTAAATTATGAAAAAATTAGTCATTTATAGTTTGACATCGTATACTATTATTTTTTTTTATGTTTAAAAAATATATATAATATATTAATATTTTCCAAAAATTTGAAAATTATAATATTTACTCGTAAAATTTTGATATATTGCACAGTTACTTCCCTACAAATTTGATTTACTGAACTAATGTTCCATATGCAAAAGAGAATATTCTTTTTGGTAGTATATTATATTCTTTTTCAAACTTTAGGGGATACTAGTGTATTATGCTAAACTATAAGAGGTAATTTGACATAATATACTAGTACCTTTCTGAGATTTTGAAAATTATGTTATTTACCCTTTGAAATTTTGATATATTGCACAATTACCTCCTTACAAATTTGATTTGCTAGACTAATATTTCCTGAGTAAAGGAGAATATGTTTTTTACTAGTGTGTTATATTCTTTTTCAAACCTTAAGAAATACTAGCATATTATGTCAAATTATAAAGAACAAATTGTATATTTTTCAAATTTTAGAGATACTAATATATTATGTCAAATTATAGAAACTAAATAATAATTTTCCCTTAAATTATTGACTTTTGGTAGAACCAATCATCACATTCACATCCTCCACATCTAATTCCATAAAAATGTCTCCACTTTTTAAATAAAGTTCTTAATGTTTCTTTCCTTAGAAAAATGGGTTGGATAGCATATACCCATACAACAATTGGTATTTCTAAGTTGAAACAAATTCAAAACTCTCTCGCCCACCATCAGACTTCATCTGCTGAAATAGCATTAGAAATTTCTCCTCTCCAAAAAAGCATAAAGCCACACGTCCCTAAAAAGCAAAAATTAGGAGTGGGCGGTTTCGGAAAGGATTTTTTCATTTTTGTCCCCGACAAAAAAAAATTTTTTATTCCATTCTTCATCCGATTTCTGATTTTTATTATTTATTATTTATTTTTTTTAATATTTAAAATTATTTTTTATTTTTATTATTTTAATTAATTAGTTAATTATATAATTTTTTAAATAAAAAATATTTTTTTCACTTTAAATAAATATTATATTCTTATTTTACTATTTTTAAATTTATTAATTATATTAAAATATAAATAAATTATATATATATATATATAATATAAATATAAATAAAGTTTTCGGAATGGAGATACATTGATCGTTCTCAATACAAAAAAAACTTCAAAATCGGAACAGGATATTGAATAGAAAAAAAAATATGCTCCATTTGAAGCGGAGTTGAGCGGAGCAGCACCCTAGCGAAAACCTTAAAGCTTACCAACTCCAACTGAAAGCTTTTAACACAAACTCTAACATTTGTGATGCTAGTTGCAAGACAAGTGTTAATAATGGAAAATTTATTGAGTCAAGGTCAGCTCAAAAATTTTTAGGTATACGAGTAGATTAATTCAATCACAACCTAATATATATTTAATTATTTTATTTTTATTCTATATAATTGAGATGACAGTATTTTTATTCTATATAATTGAGATGACAGTGTTACACTAAATCTATATAAAAATTGTGATATCAGTATCTAGAAATAAAATTGAAAGAGAAATAAGCCCAATAGGAACCAATAACGTTTTTGCAGTAAGGAATAAGCCCCTTAACTAGCTTTAGTGGCCCTAAAATTGTTTGAAAAATGTTGCAAAGAATGGGAGTGTGAAGCTGCTAATCTCCAAACAGAAGCCCCGTGATAATGATTTCTCATCGTCTTTTTCCTTCCTGCTTTTGCTGTGCATCTTGTGACTTCTCATCTCCACAATTTTTCAAATTTCAATCATAATTTTGCCATCTTCCAATCAATATTCATGCATATGGGCTGATCACCAATCATAATTCAACTTATAATCTCACAAATTTAAATACAATTTAGAAGATTTATTAGTTTAGCAATGAAAAAAAAATGCATTAATGGAGAGATACAAAATAAAAATGAAATAATGAACAACAGTATGTTATTCTTCTATGATTTTTCGCACAATGATTCAATTACATAGAAAGAAATCAACCCACCAAAATTGTTCCATAGCAATGGAACCCTAAGATAAGGAATTGAAATCTCATATCTAAGAACATGAATATTTTTTTTTAAAAATCAATTAAACCCAAATCTCGGCTCAGTACCATGATCTCCTCCCTCAATTTTCAATCCCAATTTCTAATCTGTACACATCTAGGAAATAATTTCTTCAAATGTGTAGACTAAAAATTTTAAATTTTAAAGAAAAAAATCAAAGAATCATCACAAATAGGTAGAGTAACCCATCAATGTTGGTTGAGAAGTAGAATGATCCTTCACTCTGTTAATCTCATATCCACTGTATAGATCATAAGGCTCCCATAAATGATCAAGCTCACATGGCTTCTTCGCGTCTAGCCTCACCCATGGCTTCCCTTTACCACTCCAATGCAACAAGCTCACTGGACCCGGATGCAACGACCGGCAACTCCCCCTCACATTATCGCCGCCCAGCCCATGCTGATTCCACCGGTGATCAATTGACTCAACGTTACCGGCAAACACTAACAAGAAAGGCGGCAAGGAACCCAGTTCGTAAATCCTTCTCCTCCTCTGTATCTCCATCCAGTTCTCGATTCTTCTCCTGTAATTTCCCCCTCTCCAGCTCACCAAATCCATCACCATTACCCCGGTGTTGAAGTAGCACGGCTTCCGGCTAGAGAAGACCCGTGAGAGAACCGGGTCGGACCAAAATCCATCGGTGAAATACTTGGTGAAATTGGCGTGGCAGTATTCGGGTGCGCCGATGACCCGTGACCCAGCTAGGGGTGTGTTCCATAGCTTGTGTATATCGTCGACGACCACCACGTCCGAGTCGAGGTAAATGACTCTGTCGATACCGGGGTCCAAGATGTCACCCAGATAGTTTCTTGCGTAATTTAATGGGTTTTCTAGGGCTTGACGGATTGAAGAAGAGATTAGATTGATTACAGTATCTTCTCTGAATATGTAGACTTTGAAACTGAGGGAGGGAAATGTGGATCGAACTAGCTGGCTCAGAACTCGGGGACTCGCCGAATCGAACTCCGCGGCAATGAAGTGAAAGAACACGTTTTCCGGGCAGGAAGCGTGTTTAAGAACCGAGTGCACGGCGGCGATTGACCCGCGTAAATACTCCGAATCCAAAGTCATGGCTATATGAACCCAGGAAGGATCACAAGTGACCACAAACTGTCTACTGCCTGAAACAGGGCAGCCTATTCCATTCCGGTAGTCCGGCGCCTCAGAGTATCTGAACGCACCCAGTAGTTCAACACCATCTCCACCGTTCATCTCTCTTTCTGGTATAGAACGAATACCAAGGCAAAACGGAGCAGAAAGAACAAAACCCAGAAACAATAAAACGGCAGAGAGTAAGAGGAAACGACCCATTTCACCAATTAAACAGGAAATGTGTTTCTTGTTAATGGGTCGAAAATGGAAGACGAAGCGAGAGACTAACAACAACAATGGCTCTTTCCTTTAGCGTGAAATGTGTGATGGATTATACTTATATGGCATCGATTAACAATTTAACATTGAAAATGATAGGGAAAGTAAATAGACGATTCTAGAGATAGGGGCAGACAGAATCAAAATCAAATTAAAAAGGAACAGATGATCATTAGAACTAGGAAGCAGAAGGAAAACCAAGACACGGCTAAGCACAGTAGATTTCTTATTCTTGGAGGGCTGGTTTTCAAGCAAACCCGATTCTCTAATTTCCTCCAGAGAAGGACACGAGGGAGAAGAGGCGGGCAGAGTAACGAGAGAGAGTGATATACGATGGATGGCTATATATGTACAATCTGAAATCTTGCTTGAAAATTTCACACAGGGATTCTCCTCTTCTCTCCCCTTCCCTTCATCTCTCTCTCTCTTAAAAAATGAAAGGGAAGGAAACTGGTAGCAAGATAAAGGAATCCACGTTGAAATTGTAAGTTTGTATATCGCCATTTTTCTTTCTAATTATGGAAGGTGTATACCACGCGTGGTTTTGCGCGTATACTAATGGGAAATGTATTTGCTGTTATTAAGGTATTTAAAAGTTTCTGATCCTAACGTATTTACGCGGTTTAAAATTGTATTTGGATTTTTTTTTTTTTACAATTAATATCCTACCTGAATTTGAATATTTTTTAGCAAATATCTTATTAAATTCTAAATTTTATATGTAATTCTACAAAAAAAAATTTATTTAAAATATACAAATTTTCATTTTAATAATGAATTTTATGTGATGACATCGTGTAACTGGCAAATCGTATAGACAATCTATGTCGTCTGACATATTATTTAGATAATTCATATGCTTCAAACATAGTTGACATGTCATCGGATGTAATAGACATTTTATTTTAACAATCTATATCATCTGACATGTCGTCTGAACAATTCATGTAAGTGTCACTTTAGTTCAGAGTATGGTTTTATGATATCGATAGTAAATTGATTATTAAAGTGAAAATTTATATAATTTACATAATTTTTTTATAGAATTTAATATAATTGTAAAAACGTGTAAAATTCAAAATTTTTGAAATTAATTATCTTTTTTTCAAATAAAAAAATTTCAATTAATTATCATTTTTATATATCTAATGTAACATTAATTTTTCTTTACTATTTTAATCTTGTGTTAACCTTATAAATACCATTCCTTCAATTTTAAATATATCTATAGAGGAATAATTTAGTCATACTCAACTCTTTTTCTCTATAAATAAAGCTAATAAATATTTTCCTAATTTATGTGTAGCACACATAAAAATAGACAACTAGTTTAGAATGGAGGGAGTACTAAGTTATTAAAGGTAAAATGAGATGATATAATTATACTTTTTTAATAAGATATTTCGAACTCCAATTCTCATATAAAATATTTTTAAATTTAATTTATTTTTTTAACGACTATTGAATCCATATTACTAAATAGTTGAAGTAAAAAAATATTAAGCGAATGAAACTTTCATTTTTATTTTAGAATATGAGTGAATGTGTTATTTTAATTTTTACAAACCTACCATGAACATGTTGGTAAGGGAAATTATGTGTGATGTAAATATGTTATTTTTGTTCAATTAATTTATTGAAGGGAGCATTAAATGTTAAAGGCATTGGTTGTTATAGTAAATTAACTTCTTCATATAATCAAAATGAAAATTGGTATCTGCATTCTCAATTATTTTGATCATTTATAATAATTTTTAATATTACCAAAAAAAAAAGATGTATTATCGATTATAGTTATGAAAAAAATTAAAATAATTGAAACCAACACTATTAATATTAAATTTATAAATTTTTTTCACTATAGTTAGGGGTAATTCAGTTACTAACTAAAAAACATTTCGACGGCCAAAAACCAAATTATTTAAAAAAGTCTCATAAATTGCCGAATTGAATAAAAAAATCGGTATTTGATTGACGAATTTAAAATTTTGGTAATTATCCAAATAGCAGAAATTTTAACTGAATTTGTACTTATAATAAAAAATACTATATAAATAAAAATACTAACATAAATTAAAATATCAAAAATAATATAGTTTTGAAATAAAATAAAAAATGTATACAAATATCAGAATAAAATTTATAAAAATCTAAAATTAAATATATAAAATTCGGTTATTTGGTTATTTCTACGGAAAATACTGAATAACCGAAATAGTTTAAATTTTACCGTCAATTACGGAACCAAATTTTTTTAATATGAATTTTACTGATTCTGTTGGGTAATTAAGTTGCGTACCCCTAATTACAGTGGACTTAAACATAAACATAATATTGGTAGAAAGAAAATTGACCATTTCAGCGTCTCTATCAATTCCCACATGACGCTTTGTTTTGTTTTTTTTTTTAATGGTCCGTAAATTCATTCATGAGCTTTCACTTAGAGTTCGGTGATCATAATAAATGAATTTTTGAATTTGAATCCTTTCCGAAAAGTTCTATAAATTATAATTTAATGGCTATGTCGGTTCATAGATTAATTTCAGTTTTTAACTTTTAAAAAACACGTTATTAAATATTACAAAATATTTTATTTTTTTCATATAATAATAATAATAATAAAAGCTAAATTATATAAAGAAACTTCAAACAAAATTCAAAATAAAAAGAATTGACAGTGAAATAGTAAATTGT
>CATIWF010175784.1:0-11787 GCA_949630135.1 Balakata baccata
AGTGATGTGGGACAAATTCCCACTCACTTTTCACCTTTAAATCTCCTTATCATGGAGCTTACTTTGAGCTTCAATTTCTATTCACACATTTTCCATTTTGAGCATATGAATATATTAATTCATAGTCCTCATGTCAAGGAACATATATCCGGATCTTTTTCCCAAAACCGAGTTATGGGACCCACCCGAATAATCCTCTCAAAATGGCTCATAATCACATTTTTTCCAACACACCCCACTCCCATCACTTATCTTCAACAACCCTAAATTGATAACAGCATTCACATATTATACGAAGGATAAGGATTAGAGTTGGAGGAGCTGAGATATGGTAATAAAAGCAAAGAATTTGGTAAGAGGGAGTAACAGTCTAATAGAGAATGGCGATACGACAATTTAAACAGATTGAAGCTGCCTTGATTATCACATTCAGAATTTTTGAACAAATCTCATTTTAATCATATTATATATATTTATGTTATTTTTATGTATAATTACAGAAGCCGTAAATACAAGTTATCTTATAATTAAATAATAATATTCATAATTAATAAATAAAATTGGACATTTTATTTATGTTTAGATTGCAGTAAATTCATTAAATAATTTGTCTTGATCATATATGAATTTTCTTATATAATTTGTCTATGTAAAACTGGATCACAAATGAGATTTAGTTAATTTTAAGTAACTGTCGGACTTATTAAATCTCATAGGCATTGATTTTACTTAAATCTTAATCTTGAGTTAATTATAATTTTATATTTATAATATTATTTCATTTGAGTTATTAATGGGTGAGATTTAATTAAAAGTCAATATTCTTGGTGAGTGTATTTATGAATAGTAATAATTATCAATTAACAATATATAATTTGTACTAACATATCTCTTGACGGATTTTCGGTACTTGATTATTAAATTATCTGATTAGAGTGTGTTAATAATAATTATAAATTAATTTTTTATAATGTGGTACTGGAGATATCTGGTGTCTAGTAAATCTAGTCTAGCAAAAACTAGCAATCCCTTTCTTTCATGATAGGAAAGAGCAAGCATGATCGCTCCAAAGTGGAGATGAGAGAACCCAGTGTCATTGATTAGACAGTTGAAATATCAATTTAATTATCGATATTGTACAAATGATTATTAAGTAAAGAAATTAATATGACATGGATCAAATTTATATTAATCTCTGATAATATAAAATTATAAAGTTTCTAATCTTTTAGTAGAATAGATTTGGAATAATAATTGGATCTATTTAATTATGGATAAATTATTGGTAATTATTATTGAATGTACCAATATAATTTCCTGACTAACTCATTTAATTGATTGTACTAGTACATATTTTGTTAATTAGCATATTGGACTTTAGGTTCATAAGTGATTTGATAGTATGCCAAAAATAAAATTTATTGGATAATATTTTAAATTTTAAAAATTATAATTTAATTAGAATTAGATTTAAAATAGATGAATTATATATTTATTTTCGATTGAAAAGAAAATAGGATAATAAGTGATAAAATATTATCCTAGCCATAACTAATCTATTCAAAATAGAATCGAAGTTGGGAAAGGATAACACACGAAAAAAAAAAAAAGGCCAATTTTTGTCAGGGGGAATTGCTCTGTGACCTTTCGAAGAGAGAAAACGAAAAACTAAAAAGAAAAAATTGGCTTTTCTAATTACTAATCAAGGCCATAGAAAAGAAATTTATTTTATTTGAATATTTTTCTTTTGGTTTTTGTGAGCAAGGAAGAAACTCACACCATAAAAAAAAAAAAAAAGCTAAATACAAAGAAAATAAATTATTTTCTTTGTTAGATTTAGTTTTGGTTGTTCAATTACTAATTATTTAATTTTGTAATGCATAAGATACCCATTGGTCTAGTGCAATTAAATTTGAGAATAGTTCGGAAGATTGTGTGAGTGTCGATCTCTGACACTAAAATGTACTGTTTCTATGAATTAATTAATTTACAAATAATATAAAACAATCTTTATTAAAGAAATTTTCCTGCTACAATTTATTTGATAAAAAACGATTTTAAAAATTTTCCTTACTAATAGAATATTATAGATCACCAGTTGTTTAGTTTATGATGAATGGCTTGGTTTTGATTACCAATTCATGGCAAGAGGAATTGGGCAAGGTTCCTATTTAATACCGAAATTATCTAAGCGATTGATTTTGGTATTCAATGGAAATACCACATTTAAAAAGTCATATATAAATTGGTCATCTTTCTACATAATTAAGGTTGTAACATTACAATATACTTTTCCATCAAAGTTATTTACAGCATAAAGTTGAAGTTAGGGGGGAGAAACCAATTTCAATTTCAAGTGTCAATCAAAAACTAACACTATTTAATTTTTTTCATTATTATTATGAATTCTATATCCATTGTTTATACTTTAATTTATACATAACCAATTATTTATTCAATATCCTATAATATTGATGATATTATAATAATGATTTGATTATGTCTCTTTTAAAAATTTATTGCTTACAACTCTTACCTAGGAAATGGCGTTTCAAAAAAATACAACAAAATAATTGTCAATTACAAGTTGTATGCAACTATTATGGCCAAGCTTACAAATTTAAACAAAGTGGTGGATATGACACTTTTAAAAGGCATTTGGAAAATAAATATGCAACTCAACTCAGTATCGCGAAAAAACAAACTCAAATCTATGGATTTGCAAGTTCATCTTTTAACTCTTCATTATTTCAATATAATGATGAAATGTATAAACAAAATATGACAAAAATGATAAGTGTTGAAAATTTATCTTTTAGTTTTGGTAGAAAAGTTGATTTTAATAAATTTTATCAAATTGCTTTAAATTCCACTACTAAACATATTTCAATGAATACTCTTAAATATGTTTTATTTAAATTGTATAATGAAAATAAAAAAGAATTATGCAAAAAATTTTCTTCTTTAAATGGACGCATTGCAATTTATAGTGATATTTAGAGTGATTATTGGCGCATGCATTCATATATGGGTATAACATGTCATTTGATTAGTAATGATTGAATTATCTAAAAAAGATTACTTGCATTTAGAGTATTTGATGATAGACATACAACAGATAATATTTATAAAATGATAAAAAATATTTTTGAAGAATATGGTTTAGTTAATAAAATTTTTTCAATCGGTTTTGATAATGCGGCAGCTAATACCACTTCTATTAGAGAGCTTCAATTTCTATGTCAACTTTATATTGGTGGAAAATTTTTTCATAATAGATGTGCATGTTATGTTTTAAATTTGTGTGTGCAAGATAGTTTAAAAATATTGGGTGATACAATTGAATTAATAAAACAAACAATTATTTATTTGCATGGACATTCCCAAATTATGAAATCATGAATTCGATTTTGTCGTGAAAATGGCAAAAGACCGAAAAAATTTTCACAAGATGTTCCAACTTATTGGAATTCTACATTTGAATTAATCAACGAGTCATACACATATAAAGATTTATTATGCTCATTTATTTTCACTAATGTGACACAAATTAATTTTTATCCACAATATTAGGATGTTTGTAAAAATATTTTAGAGATTTTAAAAGTTTTTAACGATGCAACATATGTTTAAAGTGGTATTTATTATCCTACATGTTATTTATTTTTGGCTCAATGTATTAATATTATTGATGTGTTTAAAGAGTACGTAAATGATGTTATTTTGCATGATGTTATATTTGCCATGTGACATAAGTGGTTATCTTATTTTAAAATGATTCCTTTGATTAATCTTGTATATTGTGTTCTTGATTCTAGGTGTAGAATTACAATATTACATGAATATTTACAAATTTATTATGAATGCCCTGATACTGAGGATGTTAGTATTGATTCAATTGTAAATAAAATTAGAAAAAATATTTGTAATCTATTTAATGAATTTAGTAATTTATATAATATTATTACTTTCGCTAGTTCTAGTTATGAAGAAATTGAACTGGAAAGTGTGAGAAGGGGTGATCGTTTGATGTTAAAAAGTCATAAAAAAAACCCTGATCATCTACTGGTTCACCCCGAAATTGACATTTATCAAATAACAGATTTTGAGTTTGATGATAGTAAAACAAGTAAAGAGTTTTATGTTCTTAAATGGTTGAATCGTCATCAAAATACTTATCATGTCATTGCCCAAATTACAAAATAAATTTTTGCATATCCAGTTTCAACAATTACTATTGAACAAGCATTTAGTTCGGAATGTAATATTTTGGAAGAGACGCAATCAAGTTTAGCTCACGAATCAATTGAAACTCAAATATGTGTCGCTGATTAGACTAAAGCGGTCCTAAGACAATAAGAATTTGAAAAAGAAAGATACGATAAATAATTAACTTCTACGATCGAAGGAACTATTGGCACATACGACACTTGTGGTTCGGATTAAAAAAGGTCAAGGAGTATTCAATAAATTTAAAATATAAGATAACGTAGACTTTGATTTCTCTAAACTCTAAGAATACATAAACAACTTAATTAATGGTAAAAAAAATTAAGTTCAAGCCAATTTATTATTTTTAATAGTTTTTTCATTTTTTTTTTCAAATTTGCCTTGAATATTTTTTTAAATTACAAATAAATAGTCCACTTATAAATTTTTAACATTATTACTTTCATATTTTTTTTCACATTTAGCTTAAATAATTTTTAAAATTAAAATTAAATATTCCACTTAAATTTTTTTTAATTTATTACTTTTAAATATTTCTCAAATTTAACTTAAATATTTATTATTTCTTCTCCCATTATCCTAAATTAAATTTTTTTCTCAATTTGTACATTTAACTCCAAATAATTACAATTTATATAAATAATACACTATTTTTTAACCTTAATTGTATTTTTTTAACTCATAAATTATTTTCAATTATTAAATTTAATTTTAATTTTACATTAAAAAAATAAAAAAAATTTGAACTGGCCGGTTCGAAACCAGCCTGGAACCGTCCCTTGGTCGGTTTGGTTCGGTTCAAATTTTTTTAAACCATGGAACTGCCGGTTTCGAACCGTTGGCCAAGTCTACGAAAATCAATAGTTCAGATTAATTCAACTATTAAATAGGAATCTAGACCAAATAGAAATATTAACCAATTAGGAAGTTAATATTAAATTGTCTAATTATGGTTCTTAATATTGGACGGTATCTTACAAGAGTTGGCTGGAGAAATTTGCGAAAATTAGGCGGAGAAGGAGACAGTGGCACCATTAGGAATGAAAGTTTCTAATAATTGTCATGCATATTGTAAATTTTGGGTTGACACATTCACAACTGTTGGTGCAAGAAATACTAATCGTTTCCTTTGTGTAACTTCTTGCAGTGAATGTACCTCTAATGCTTCCATTGCCAATGGCTGCTCTGGTCAGCTTAACCGTTATTTTCAAAACCAACAAAGGTCTTGACTGCTTTAGTGCCGTTGTTGGGCCAGGCTTGGAGAATACTTTATCAGGCTGCCCTTGGCCCAGTGTTCCGATAATAGGCTCTTTATGGACCCAAAAGATGCGCCATGCAAATTATATCACAAATCTCGATCCATATAATATTATGAATTGTAGATCAATGATCTATCACATATATAAGAAGCGGTGATAATTTTATAAATAAATTAAATTTACATAGCTATCAAACATACGGTGTCAATTTCGTAAATATTCATCATTCGTTTATTGAAAAATATTCATTAGTTTATTACTATAGAAATTAAAGAAAATAATATAAAAATACATAATGTATCTTCCTCTAGAGAATTCAATGGATTTAAACCTATATATCAAAATAAAATATATATATATATATAATAACTATTAAATTAAATATATAAATAAATGAAATGAACTTTTACTGATAAATTAATGAACATTTATTAATAAACTAATGATCTTTACTTTATTCTTAATGAAGGTACAATTTTATAATAAATGAGCATATCTTAATAAAATAATGAACATTTACTTTATTGATAATGAACTTTTTATTTTATTACTAATGAACTTACATTTTATAACAAATGAATCTATATTTTATAAGTTATAATTTCCTGATAATTAACTTATAGTTTATAAAAAATAAACTTTTATTAATAAATTAATAAATTTTTACTTTATTCGAAATGAATCTACCGTTTTATAACAAATGAATTTTTCTCAATAAACTAAT
The DNA here is from genome assembly GCA_949630135.1 of Balakata baccata. NCBI lineage: Eukaryota > Viridiplantae > Streptophyta > Magnoliopsida > Malpighiales > Euphorbiaceae > Balakata > Balakata baccata. The sequence continues at coordinate 6,214 of CATIWF010175784.1, forward strand.
GAATATATCTAGAATGGATGATGAATATTTATAAAATTATCATCATATTTTTAATATGTGTAAATTTGTTTTATTTACTAAACTGTCACTGTCTCTTACACATGTGATGTAATGTAATGTAATGCTTCATAAACCGGATACATGATATAACAATTCGTGCGCCGCTGGCATAATCTATATACTGTATAATAAAAGGTCTGCTGAAAACACCGTAACTACTGGGGAGCCGTATTGCAATTTCTGTTGTTTATCCATCCCTGGCACCAGGTTTTCTTTACCTTCGCTCTTGTCGGAGTATGCTAGGTATTCAATATGTGAATAGGGTAATCATAGGCCTTAACCAAGAGCATGACAGGGTATCAGCCGCGAGATGGGCAAGCACAGATTCTTCTCGCTTGAAGTCTAGCCAAGCATCTCTATCTCTAGCAGCTGCAAAGGCAAGGGAAGCAGCCACACCTGGTGCAAGTCTAATATATATGTATCTCAGGTGGAGTGTGTCTAGTCCAAGAACTTTACCTGGAGAATATCCCAACCTGGCTGCTCTCATCAACAGAATTGAACCACCACAAGATGAGTGTTGTGTCGCAGATCATGAAATGGTATGCAATGGCATACTTGTTGATTCTATCCCCGGGGTCATTAACATTGGGGCTTGGAGAGCCAGATCTCCACCATGCATGGGCATTGTCTAATTAAAAGTGTTGGAGGGCAACATATTACTTGTTTGTCATCTAGCCACTTGGAAAGCCTGCATCTCTTGTTTAATGCATTTAGTGGTGAGTTTTGCTCCGTCATGGATTCACAAAGTTAAGCTGGAAACTCCGAAGAAACTGGCCAGTGGATTGAAAAAATGGCATGAATATATATGAGTCGGCTCTATCTCTGCTTGAAAGAGGTGGGCTTGAAGCTATTGACTGTGTCACCGAACTGATAAATTTACTCAATTGAGTTTGAACTTAAAATGCAGTGTCCATTTTCTCCATCCAAATCACTGGCTTTGCTTTGCCGAATGTTGATAGCAGGGAGAATAGAGTTAACTTCTTAGTTTCACTGGTAGCAATGAATGGGTCGAACCGATGAAGGATTATGGTGTAAGCAATTTGTGTAACTTAGTCACAATATATTGACTTAAATGAACACTCTTTAGATAATTGAATCTACCGTATTATTTATAAACTAATCTAATTATCAATCAATAAAACTAAAACAATAAAATATTAATGATTGGATTAGTTTATAGATAATATAGTAGAATCAATCGTGAATACAAATCTGTCAAAGATGTTAGCTCTTTTTTAGCTACTACTTAAAAAGTAAAGCTTTGGCTACAGTCAGCTTTGGCCAAGGAGAGACGGCGGGAAAGGAGTTCAGATGAGCAATTTTCTTCGGCGATAGCTGTCTCTCTAGAAAGCAAAGCTGCAAGAAAGTAATAAACTACCAACTGTCCATTATTTGTTGGGGGGCAGGACCATGTGTTTTGTTTGGCAAGAACATGTAATTACGGAGAAAAGGTTAACAAAGAAAAAGGGTTACCACATGTGTCCTGTATTAAAAATACTACATAATTCGAGAGTAAAAAAAAAAAAATTTCATCTCAAGTCAGATTTGTCTTAGGTTTTTTTTTAAAAAAAAGTTAGACTTGTCTTGTTAAGCTGAATTATGATAACTAGAGGTGAGCCAAACTTAACCAATATCAATTCGGTATAATCGGTTCAATTATTTCAGTTCAGTTTTTAATATATTAATCGGTTTAATCGATTTAGTTTAAAAAGTCACAAAATCGAAATAACCGAACTGAACATATATTAAAAATATATTTTTTATACATATATATAATTAATGTATATAATTTACTATATATTAAAAATATATAATATTTATATTTTATATATTATATACAAAACCGAATTAACCGAATCTATTTTTCAGTTCGGTTCGGTTCGGTTCAGTTTTAATTTTAATTTCAGTTCGATTTCTAAAATTTTAATAATTCGGTTTTCAATTTTTCAATTCGGTTCGGTTTTGAACCCAACCAATCGAATCCACACCTCTAATGATAACCATCCAGTATGTTTTGATTAATTTTAATTTTATGTAATTAAAAAGTCAGTTCAATTTTGAGGTCGTCTTGAATGTCAGTTTTCAGCTTTGATCTTTGGAATAATGAACCAGATGGATAGAGTTAAAAGTTTCAATTATTTTAACTTTAATACAATTTATTATTTTATGAACAAAGGATGTTTTGCTTAAAATTAATATTAATAATGTTTAATTTAAACTATCCAATTGATCGCAAATAGAATTCATTTTAAAATCTTGATTAATATTAATTTAAAAAGAGAAAAAAATGTAATGAATCAATTTAATTTACAATATGAATTGACAATGAATATTTTCAGTGACAAAGTCAAGACCCCAAAATTAGGATGGTAAATTTATTTTTTTTTAAAAAGATTCTTTAATTAGGAGGATAAATTTATTTTTTTTAGGATGGACAAATATTAAAAATGATATAAATTTGTATATTATTACGTGTATTTTAAAAAATTAAAAGAGATAATTACTCATTCTTATAACATCCAAACTATTTCCCTATTTTTCTTCTACTTATATTTATTGTATCTCCAACAGTCTATATTTTTCTTTTTACATATATTTAGAGTTTTTATATCATTTAACCGTCCTCATATCTTTATTTTTACTTATCTCACAATCTAAAATTTATATTTTCCTCTCTAGATTTGAGAGTTACAAAGATCTTCTAAATAATATTTTATTAATTTTCTTTTCTCTATTTTGTTATTTTCTCTTTCTTTTCTTTATTTTTTTAGATAGTTTTATTAATAAAAATTAAAATAGGGAGTGATATAAGAGTCTTTTTAGAGTACACACAATTTTTAAGATGAACTAAAATATAGAGTAAATTTTTTATAATATAATAATGAGTGAAATGAGGAACATTATTTTTAGGAGTTTTATGTTATTCAATAGTTTTTTTATATTTCTAATTACTTATTTTACTTACTAAAATTTACATTTTATCTCCTCAAATTTAAGAGCAACAAGATGCTTTTTAGTAATATTTTATTATTTTTCTTTTTTCCATTATGTTCTTTTATAGGCCTATTTGGGATTTAATTTTGGAAAAACACTTTTTACAATTTGTAATTTTAATTTTTTTAATATTGAAAACTACTTTTATGGAAATGAGTAAATAAATATTTTTTCCAAAAGTATCTTAAAAAATAGTTTATAAAAAATTAAAAAAATCAGTTAATTAAATAAAAAAACTTGAAATATGCTTTTACAACACTCAAATAGCAATTCTCATTTATTTTCTCTTTCTTTTTCTAATTTTTTACTTTCTTTTTATTTTTTAGATAGTTTTATTAATAAAAAATTAAAATATAAAATAAAATAAAAAATATTATTTGAATATATATAATTTTTAAAACAATTTAAAATAAAAAATAATTTTTTTATAATATAATAAAAATAAAGTAGAAAATATTGGTAGAAATGCGCTTGAATAAATATAACTCCGCCGCTCAATAGCCATATACTCTAAAAAAAAGGCAGTGATATATTTATATAAGAAAGAAAAAAAAAAGAAAAAATTATTGCCGAAAATCAGACAGGCGGACGGGGCCAACTTTGGAAAACGAAAGGCGATTTTGAAAATTTAAAGGTCAAAAAGTACCAATAAAAAATTAATAAAAATTAAGAGGACTGAAATCAAAATCCATATTCATTTCCCATTGGAGCTGTGCAGCAATTTATACGCCTGTTTGGTGTTATATTTGTAAAAATATTTTTCAAGACTTTTTTGAATTTCAAAAATTATTTTTAGCATAATTATATAAATATATATTTTTAAAAAAATAAATTTATAAAATAATTTATAAAAAATTAAAAAAATTAGTTAATTAAATAAAAAAATTTAAAATTTGGAACAGCAATCTAAAACGCTGATATAATTTCTTTATAAAAAAATATTTTCCTACGGATAGATTTGAAATTTTAAATCAAATATTCAAAATTAATTATGAAAATAGAACATATTAATGGCTCCTAAGTCCAGCCTGATATTTTTCCAGAGAGATACTCTGCGATCTTCATCCTCCTCCACGCCACCATCTCTTCATCTCTCACACTGACCTTCAACCCACGGAGAGAGAGGAAGAGATTTCGCACTTTGCTACTCTGATATACTACGCTGTGCTATTTTGCTTCAATTTGATTTTTAATTTAGGGTTTGGGGTTCAGGTTGGGGACAGAGGTAGGTGTTCTTTGTTTCTTTGGTTTTAGGGTTTCTTTTTATTAGTATAAATTGAATTAAGATCAAAGGTGGAAAAGGGAGGGGTAGAAATTGAGAGATTGATTGTCGATTTTCTTGTCCGTCTCTCTGTTCTGACGGTGGAATACGGAATCTTTTTTGGAGGATGGAAGGGAGGAGGGTATCGGCGAGCCCAAGGCCCTGCTCCGGCAGGAGAATACTGGCGAAGAAAAGGCCTCGCACCAATGGATTCGTTAACAGTGTTAAGAAGCTGCAGAAACGCGAGATTTCTTCTAAGCCAGATCGTGCTTTCTGCATGAGCAATGCCCAGGAGAGATTTCGCAATATGCGTTTGATGGTCTGTTCTCTCTCTCTCTCTCCCCCCTCTCCGTTGATCTTTTCAACCTATTTATTTGGGTTTGGATTTTCCATTTCCACCTTATTTGTTCATAGAACAGCTTGTTTAACAGATTTGTAATTCTTGAAATTTATCAATGACTGTAACTTTTGCTCCAGGCTTCGAAAAACCTAGTAAAGATGTCTGAGTTATGACTTGATTGTTGGTGTTAATGTTGATGCTCTATTTACGAGCCGGGGGAAATGCTTCTGATGTATGCTCACTTATAAGTTACTTGTTTAGTTGCATTCTCCTGGTAACGAGATTTATATGTTACAAACAAGTATTAGTTTGGCCGGGCAAGTGTTAGGACTAACCCAATATTGACTTTGCTGGTAATTAGGCAGAACTATTTTACATCTATATTTGTTTGTTTTGGTTATTCATATTGTTCTATGTCATGATCTGGTGCACCTTTCTAGCAGTAGTTTTTATTTTTATTTTAGTTTCAAGAAATACATTTCAACTTGTTTGGTTTACTTCCTTTAGGAAGAATATGACACTCATGATCCCAAGGGTCATTGTCAAGTAGTCCTGCCTTTTCTGATGAAGAGAACGAAAGTTATTGAGATTGTGGCTGCACGCGACATTGTCTTTGCTCTTGCACATTCTGGCGTTTGTGCAGCGTTTAGTAGAGGTAATGTAATGTAGTGGCAAGATTTTTAACATTTTTAAGAAACATTAAGTTCCTAAAAATAGTTATTATCTTTACTTGTACTTGAATTTCTTAATGTGATCACATATCCTGTTTTCTCTTCCGGTTTTAAATGCAGAGACAAATCAGAGAATATGTTTTCTCAATGTGAGTCCTGATGAAGTCATTAGAAGCTTGTTCTACAATAAAAACAATGATTCACTCATCACAGTTTCAGTTTATGCTTCAGACAACTTTAGCTCCTTG